>OZ022586.1:17041333-17333833 GCA_963669155.1 Arbacia lixula | reverse complement strand
GTACTAGCATGTTCAATATTCATAAGTAAATCTCATGATTTCCTGCCCCATGTTAGTGAGTTTAGATTTCAATATGATGCTAATTCTAAAACCGAATTAACGTTTGAATTTTTAAGCTTGATTCAAGCCTTCCTGAGATATCATTTGGTCTTTTTTATCATATCATTTCGGTACCCTTCATTCCCTATATTGCTATGGTTACGATGTAAATACACATATTGTATGATATGTTTGTATATACATGTGTATATGTTTGTATATATATATTGTTATACTTATATGTTTGTCATGCTTGCATACTTTGATAATATGCAATATGCTAATTCACAAACTTGTATAGTTTGTTTTATACAGTTGTAGACTATGTTTGTATGATTTATTGGGAAGAAACATAAAGTCAATTCAATTCAATCAATCATTTGGCAGAGGTTTCTTGATGTTCGATGTTTCTTCATGAGGTTTGTGAGGATGATCCCCGAGTGAGGTGGGAATTAATTGTATGACATATCTTGCGTCTGTAATAACGCAGATTAACCCTCTCATTACCAATAGCAAGACAATATGTACAGTGAGTCAGTAATGTATTCAAGGTTTGGTGTTGGAGGGGTTAAATAAAATGAGTTGATGGCCACTGACCAAGGTAAGCCCATTCACGAACTAATGCGATTAGAAGGGAGTGTCAGAAAACTGCTAGCAGCGTGGTACATGAGCTCTGCCCTAATCTGACTAAAGGAAGCAACTAACAAAAGAGACTTTTCTTGTAAATGAGCAAAATGTGTCTGTCATTTGCATTGACATCAGCGCAACACTACATCATGTTTAGATTGAAAAGCTCGCAGCAAGATTAATATTTCTTGCCCAGATTTTGGCCGTATGTAGGGAATGCTGGGTACAATCTAAGAATACCAATAACCCAGATTTGAGTGATTTGTCACTTGCTTCCTTTTGTCAGAGTAGGGTAAAGTTACTGTCGCATCGTTGCACTGATTTGGCTACGCACATATCACATAATTTAGTTTGGCATGGATGGAGTTAACTCTACGCGTACCACCGTTACATTTTGAGCACCAGCCATGCGTACATATCCCAATGAGTGGCAATTTGTCAGGCACATAAGGGTTAACTCCGCATATAGGCCTATCTACCAACATGATCAATGTTGCACCTTCTGCACCCCGGTAATACAGCTCCCATTGACCAGTTGTTTGTCTGTCTGGTAGGTACAGGTTAAACCCTTTCAGTCCCATAGGCAATAAACTGTGTTATAATTGACATGGAGCTATCATTGTGTGGTACTAAAAGAGCTCATTCATGTTGCAATGGTGAGAATAGTGTGTTCGGGGTATGAGGGCTGATTGAGAGTATACGGGGGATGAAGATGAGATAGAAAATGGCAGATGTCAGTAAAAAGAAAGGTCTGTGATCAAATAGCAGTGAAAACTGTTGTAGCGACCACCATTCAATGCAGAAAAAGACACCTGCCCATCAATACTACGTTTTATTGGTTAACTTGAAAAATATTTCTCATTAAGAGTCTAAGACCTGTATTAAAGAAACGTACATACAAAGACCATCTGTCCTTAACGCTTAATGCGCCAGTGGTATTCAGTTTGATACACGCAAATCACATACATCAACATTTTGTCTCGCACAGAAGGAGTTAAAGGCCACCATTCATATCTCCCGTGAGCGGTCTTTATATACAGGTTTCATTGTATCAGCGATCAAATCTCATCGGCCAATAGAGTACAGAAATGTGACGTCATTTGAGCATTGTTGTCAAGTCAACTGTCTCTAAACAATACGAGTAGAGCAAGCATCGGTGGTCACAACGGGGACTGTCATTGGGAATGCCGGGCACTAGCCCGATAGAAAATATCGGACAGCTAAACCTCTCACTGCAGTGAGTTTGTTTAGAGCCAATTGTTAACGACACCACTTCGGTATTCTATTTATGATTTTCGTTTGAGGGACTGTTGGCGGGATAAGAAACTGTCGTCTGCTAGCAGTCCTTTAAAACGGAAAGGGCTATTGTTCGCAATTGCGTCATAGGTTCATCATCCAAAAAAAAAAGCAAGATTTATGGGATTAAGAATGCAAAGGATGGGTGAGCTTTAAGTAAAGCTCCATTATAAATTTCAACCCCATTGGTTTCAAGAATTTTTGGTATGGTATCATTGCGTGTCGAAATACAATGTCGCAACTTCTTCTTCATCATCGTCTTCTTTTTCTTCTTCTTCATCTTCTCCTCCTCCTTCCACCATCCTTGTTGTTTTCTTCTTCTTCTCCTTCTTCTTCTTCTTCTGCTTCTTGTTTTTCTTCTTCTTCTTCCTCTTCTTCTCCTGCCATCATCTTTGTTGTATTTTCCTTCTTCTCCTGGAGTGATCTGTGTTAGCTGACAGGTAGAGTGTGTGCGTGTGTTCAGTGAGCGATAAAAAAATATAAACTACATGTTGATAAATTATGTGCAACTTGTTGAAACTCCTACTTATCTGTCAGCATTGTGCTATAGAGTCTGTTATGGGAACACTTATCCATGACACCTTCTCTAGCTATATCAATTAATCGTCTTAACACCGAAACAATAATATTTGAGATGTCTCTGACCAATGCACACTCCCGTTGTTATAGTATGATAGTTCACCCTACCAACTTTCAAGTGACACCAGGGCCCTGTTACCATGGTTACATAAAACGTACCATTGACGATAACTTTGCCATCAATAGTAGTTGTATGGAAACCTTGAAATTGATTAACAGTTGAGCGATGTTGCCATGGTACTGTACTTTCCATTGATGACAGAGTTACCATTAATGGTAAGTTTAATGCAACGGGGCCCTGGTCATGGAGAAAGTGAAAGGGCTATCTGTTATTTGGGGCAATAAATTGTACGTACACACCCACTTTTAATGACTTTGTAATAGCGCGTTCCTTCCTGTAAGTGAGTGAACACATAATGTCCTTTTTCTTATTAGCATTTTTTCACTAGTCCATGGTTCTTCCGTTCTAAAAAGAACACTGCTTTTGACATTTTGAAAATTAATGATAGTTAAATCCGCTTACAGTACTAATCCAGAAAAAAAACTGATCAACTTAATGGACAGTGCATGCACCTATTGCACTGAGAGAGTTATATAAAACATAGAGGTGCGAATGACATCGTTGTTAACAGACTCGGTTGTGTCCATTCACTCCACAGTCTATACGACCTAGGCTAAAAGATATTTATGTGAATCGAACATACATCCTTGGTAAAAAAATCCGCACACCCATCTGTGTTCATGTCATGCTAGTTCCATGCTAGTGCTAGAAGTGGTAGACCTACCCGCTAGCTGTACGTGTAGCTGCATTGGCGTCCGAGGAAGAACACAGGTAGAGATCTACTGCAGGTGAAGAAAAGTTCCGGGAGGTTTTCATATGTCCATAGGATATATTCACATTTCCAGTTGGTTTGTAGCAGTCAGCCTTACAACATCACTATAGATCCATGGTAGATGAATGACTTATATGTTCCGATTGCCCTAACAAGTATATGTTCTCAGGTTATAACATGGAGGTGTAGAGGTGGTTATACAATGTATTACATACGGTATCCGTTATGTTTCACATGCCGATTGAAGTTTACCAACACGCAATCACCACCATTCCTGATGAAATCAAGGTTCCAAATTCCGACACCCTTCACCTCGCGTGCAGATGATCAGTGATCCCTACGCACTATCCACGCCAGACTTCGTTGACATAACGGTATAAAGTTAATATCAAGCACGTCGACTAAAGTGTGAAAAATAGGCCTATCTACAAAAGCATTGTGCGAGATGTCTCACTCGCTTGATCGCGTCGTAGTTTGGATCCAGGCGTTCTATAGATAATCATGGAATGTACTTAGGAAACGTATCTTCGTGTATATTATAACCACGTGAAGCGCGATCAATGACGGAAAACTCGTGATGGGACGCAATTAACGCGATCATTAGCTTGCAGTTTCGCTTTCAAATGGCTGTACGATAATTACGTACGCACTGACGCAGAAATACCGTTTTCAAACAAGACTATAGTATAGCGCTATTTCCCGTGAGCCTATACAATTTAGTGTACACCGATCAATTTATATTGTAACCTCACGAATTCCTCTTTCTGCGATGATGTCATAATGTACCCGTCCTTACGTACACTGGCTACCCGGCTAGTCAAATATAGATTGAGTAACCGCTTTGTGTGTATTACGTCTTTTCATACATTCTTTTTGGTCAACTAAGCAAGTATACTATGCATGGCCTGGAACTTCAGTTCAGGCATGACGGGGAGATGTAAGTCTTTATTGTTTGTGTGCCACAGCTAGGTGTCTCTTTTTCACAATCAGTATACACAATTCCCATAGAGCAGTAGTGTTATCTGGCACGCACAGGGTTAAAAGTGGTTAGTGGTTAGAATTACGGAACCCCTGGGGTAGGAAGAAAGTTAAGTCCAAATCTAGCAACCATTATAATTCGGCGCAAAGTAAGTTTCCAGTTCTATTGTTGGGAGTGAAGTTCTTATTTACGTTCTTAAACCAAACTTTTCAATAGAGGGGTATGGCTGCATTAGACTAATCACTCTCGAGAAAAATGATAACGTGAGTAGTCTCATGACTACTAGACTCTATTTTTTAATTTGAATAAGAAATATCATAACGCCTGGAGGCCAAACTAACCCGACACTGACTCCTTAAAGGATAAGTCCTTGAAGGATAAGAAAGTTGCGATTGTTCAATGTTTTTATTTTGTGACGTCACTTGCGAGATGCTCTCCCATATGGACATGGATATAGCAATTTATTGTCCAATTGGAAATTCCATTTTCACTGGTTTACATTGATGCAAACAAAGAGTGTGACATCACACAAGGTACATATAAACAGAGAGACATATACAATTATACAAATTCTAAAGGATGCATGATATTTATATTAATTTTACAATTACTGAAACTGTGCATATGTGCATATATGTGCATATGTTTTATGTGTCGATTTTTCTCAAAAGGATATGCATCATTGTACCCGTGTCATTCTAAACACCATTAGAAACATGTTTGTACACACATACCTCTATGAAATAAAAAAAAAAATCTTCATAAAAAAGAGAAAAATAGGACCATACAGCACGCAACATTATGACGAAAGCTTAACTTTCTTATCTGTTGACGGACTTCCATCATACCTTCACCAATATGTTTATTTTATGTTTCTTCTTTTATTAATACCAACTTAATTTCAGGGTGGGCTATCCCTTTAAGATGCAAAGTCATGAAGATTCTTTAGTCTGACTTGATAATTTTCTGCCCTCTTTGCAAGGTTTTCGTTGCAGGGGGCGTTCATGTTATCATACCTTATCTATAAAGTGTGTAATTAAACCCAGTATATTTTCTTGTTCTTTATCGGTAAACAGTGATTTGCCAGTGATCTAAGGTCGTATTTACACGAGGTCGTCGCTACTAGTCAGTACGGCAGCGGAAACGATCTCAAATGTGTGTCACATTGGTCTTCGTCCGTTCTGCACAGATAGTACACACACTAGTCTGACATCCGGGCTGTTTGGGTTTTTCTAAACCAAGATTTCAATACAGGGAGTCTGGCTGTAGTAGACTAGTCATTCTCGGTTTCTTCTTCTCCCCATATGGACGGACTGAGAAAAGAGGATTATGCTTTAGTGACTAGTCAATATCAAACTCAATTTTTCAGCATGGATGACACACGCAAACCCTAAAGGCTAGTACGACACGATTTTGCTACGATTTTGCTGTCGCACGGACCAACGACTTGAAATGTGACGTCCTTTTTTTTTTAAAAAAAACAAATGCAGAGGCTGGTTCCTGCGAGTTAGCCAGTCGCAGGGTCGTACGTACGACCGGTAAGATTGTGCCGTCCTCGGTGGCCTAGCATCTTTTATTACAGCCTTTTGACATGAATATGGCTGAATAATCTGTTTTTTTTTCTGCTTCACTCCTGCATCCTAAACCAAAGACCACCCCAGACAACACGATCCGATCAGTCGTTCGAATCTGCTACTGGCTGAATCGCAGGACGCGGTCATACGGTTTGTACTCGCAGGTAACGCCACGTTTCCTGTCGTATAGGACCTTTCGACTGAAGAATCGTGGTAAAATGATGTCATCTGCGGTGGCCTTCAGTCTGGACACCTTTGTATTGTTCTAGAGTTATGTCTGTACTGTACCCTCTGTCCGGTGACGGAGGAGGAAAAGCGGAACAATGGATGACCAACATGTCCAGGCTAACTTGGACGTTGTTGCATCCAAGTGCTTCAGAAAGAATACAATTCTACAGCTTTGAACCGAGGCTACATCTTTTCTTGCACAGAAGCAGGTCTAACTTGTATGTTCGTTTCCGGCGGAAAGATAGTATACCGATTATGATAAACGATTCTTTGATTCAACATTCTACGTATGCATGTACCAACTTCATATATGCAATGGATTAACCGCAGATACATTGGAACTTGACCTCTATTGTTACCATCATTATTTACATTCCAAGGTGTAGAGTTCCAATGTTTAGATCCTACTCTTTCTCACGTATTTTTTTTTTACGGTATTACAGGCACTCAAGATTGATCATGTATCGTTGTATCTGAGCATTTTGCCAAGAAGATCGTTTTAACCCTTTCCCTTCCGTTTGTATAGTCGATGTTGACAGCCATCCGTAATGAGTCCATAAATTTTCTTCAAATGAGTCAAACGCTATATTGCGCAGCGTAAGTACGCTCAATTTATATATTTAGATAATTATTAATGTTTGATTATAGAGGAATTCACAATGATTCGTTTACTGACTGGCAAAAGCATCGATCGCGTTGTCATTATTGTTTACTTGAATTTACTTGAATTCAATCCAATCGGATTATTTTCCCTTCTAAGCGTAACATCAACAGATAAATATTTTCCTCTCTTATTTGTTATTTCTTTTTATTAAACGTGTGATGCACTTTAATATATATTGCATAATTTCCTTTTATATTTATGTAAGTACTATTTTCAAGAAATAAAGTGCTCTAGGAAAGACCCTGACACTTCAATGACAACTAGACAGATAAGTACAAAATCATCACATGGTTAATTACACAAATTCACATTATACAGAATACACATCGTCTTCGCTATAGTCAGTCGTCATAATGGATGGGCCTGGAACCTTAAGCTATTATGCCATTGATTTTTTTCCATTTTCGTATTTTGTGGTTATTTTAACATATACAAGCGGGGTCAGACATGTTTACAGTCACAACGTCCAAGCAAATATTGAACGAGTCATACGGGATTCAGTTTTTATCAATATCAATTATGTTGACAGTCTGATCCTTGGTCCGACAGTGGTCATCGTACGATTTGCAAGCAGGCTACTGGACTTTGAGTCGGGTGCCTCTACCGATCCTGACCTCTTGACCGCCATATCTAACTAATTAAATTGCGCATAAATTAAAGAGTGAAGAGCGGATTTTAATTATCATCATTTATATATATATATATAAAAAAAAAAAAAAAAATAGGGGGGGGGGGAGGGGGAGTCTTGTCCATTTTTTTTTCTGAGTGAGCTAAGATTAAGGGTTTAGAGAGGAAGGTAACTTTTTCGATTAGGTTTCTCTGTCCAAGGACGCGCCTAGGTCCGTCCTATCGTAGTTACTGGCTGAAAAGGGGAGACTTTACATAAAGTAGAGGATGACTTCAGCGATGTACAAGGAGAGTCAATAATAGGGAATGATAGATACAACAGAGATGTAAGAGATGTCCATGTCAAACCACTCTCAGAAAACGTGCCCCCCCCCCCCCCTCTGAACTCTATTGCACGAAATCAATCGTAGATTTGTAGAGCCATGTTGACGTAGAAATTAATGATTTGTACATCTTTACACAATCTTCCTGACGAATACCCTCTAATGATAAACCCTTTGTGTGCCAGACACTCTCATGTAAAAAGTTACGACGAACTTAAAGATGGCCCGTCCCTTTTACAAAACGTGCTAAACATCTGCAAACTTCATTAAAGTTTGCGCACGTATTTTTGGGATACCAACTGTGAAATTTTAAGGTCAGAGGTATTATAACTCCCGTAGAATAAATGAAAATCTAACACTGAGATTTGATTCAAATTGATTGCCGACCGTTGACTTTTTGAAATTACGACTATTTTCATGGTACGAAAAAAGAAAGCTCGATCAATTGTCGAAGATTATTTCCTCAAAACCGAATATTACGCTTTGTCAATTCCAGGGAAAGGTAATGTAGCCACTCTCTCTCAAATGATGACAAAGTCAGGGAACTTTCAAAATTAGGTCTGCAAAAGGGACGGGCTACGTTTAAGTTGCGATCTTGTTCGCAAACCTTTGGAAGGTTCATGTCCACAGCTACTAAGTCGGTGGGTTTCTCCTACGAGTGAGAATACAGTCCTTGACATCACACATGGCCACATGATACATGCGCGATGGTGCTTCTTGATTTTTGCCTTTTGTTCTGTCGGTAACCATGATACACTTTAACTCCATTATGTTTGGTGTACATGGTTACACTGTAATCAATTAGTGTTAGTTTTGGATAAATATTTGATTTGTGTCTCGCCTGCTAAGCTAAGCGCCAGAACGTTTACGATACAAAATCTGATTTTGACCCCCACAAAATATATTTTGTCGCACAAAGATTTGTTCTCATTTCATAAATATTGAGCCGTTGACTTTTGGTGCTAACTTACTTGCTGACGCTTAATGATATTGTTTGACATGCTGTGTTGTATACAGTAGTGATCTATTTCAATCCAATGTTCTCTTTCCGCGGGACAAGATTGCAATTTCGTCACCGGGTCGTTATCTTGAGTTGCATAACTCTGGTTGCAACGAGACGTGGTTTAAGCATTCCGTCATGACAGGCAATGATAGGGGATAATTTATCTCAGTAACATACCTGTTACCATAGTAATCAAGTGTGCGGTCATTGTACTGATCAGACACAGACGCCCATTGCAGATCAAATGGATTAATGTTAATCGCACAAACATCATCACCTTGTTAATTGTAACAAAATCAACCGAACCGATTGTCTTCAATACACACACACAATCGTGATGAAGGACCGCACTATGCAAAACGGTATGTGGCGCACTCTTGTTTAAACCGCATCGACAGGATCTTGGCTTTCCTCGTTTACGGCATAAATCCTTTACTTGCCAGTCAGTGAGATGCAGAGATTAGTTGTTATATCTTTGTACATACATTGGCACACGACCACGAAATCAGGCTGCATCCTAGGGGGTAGGGGGGGCATAATTTCTTGATAAACTTTTCAACATAATCTGTGAAGATATTAATTAATGCAACGAACAATAATCACACAGCATTATTGCTTTTCACGATTTACAAAGGAAATACTTTTATTACGTCTCAATAAACCACTCAAGAGGTTAAAATCAATGAGGGCCTACATGTAAGTGATTTAGAACTCAAATGAATTGTTTCCCGATAAGGTTACGAAAATAAAGTCACGTAAACGATGTAAACAAAAGGTTGATTAATCAGTTCCTTCCGATCTTTTATTGACCGACATCACTTGATTTTCACAATACTCATTAGTTTGAATTAATTCAAATCAAACTGCACCTAGAATACTAAACTGAAATATCGAACAACCGTTATGTTATCCCGTATTCCAATGTTTAAAGTAGTACTGCGAGATACCACAATGTTTATCTCGTAATCAGTGTTCACCAATTACGTTGCGAATAGAAAGATCACTATAGTAAACCCACATTCCTTCAAAACTTCTGAACAATTTAAAAGATGCTTTATTCTACACTTGCAAGACGCGTTGTGTCGCTGTCTATAAAAGAGATTTTTGAAAATCGATGGATGTTTGAACATAATCAGTATTCATCGAGGGGATGTGAGGGGATGCACCTAGAATACTAAACTGAAATATCGATCAACCGTTATGTTATCCCGTATTCCAATGTTTAAAGTAGTACTGCGAGATACCACAATGTTTATCTCGTAATCAGTGTTCACCAATTACGTTGCGAATAGAAAGATCACTATAGTAAACCCACATTCCTTCAAAACTTCTGAACAATTTAAAAGATGCTATATTCTACACTTGCAAGACGCGTTGTGTCGCTGTCTATAAAAGAGATATTTGAAAATCGATGGATGTTTGAACATAATCAGTATTCATCGAGGGGATGGTGAAGGAGGAAGAGGAAGGGAGAGAAAAATGAAAACAGAGAAGAGAAGAAGGTTGAGGGAAAATGAGAAGCAATTGAACAGCTCAAGAAGAAGGAGAAGAAGAAGAAGAGGAAGACAGTAAGAATAAACAAATACTAGAGAATTGAAGTAAGCAATTCATTTAAAAACGCAACACATTGGTTATTACCGTAAGTTCAGTACCATACCTCCCCGCACTCCCACCTAATATAAAGACTAACGCTCTAATGACCGCCAAAGTCTAATGAATATTATAAACGTCATAAATCATACGTGCATTACTGGTGAAAAAAATAACACACACATTGCACATAAGATTAAGAGTCTAGGGGCCATATTCATGAAAGCTTATTAGCCTAGTTGGTTACTACAATGCATGCATTTCGATGCACTTTAGTAACTAGTTAGTCTTAGTAAGGTTTCATGAATATGGCCCCAGGAACGTATTATCAAGTGTCATCCTTGCGTGTTAACTACACATATTCACCACACACATTTATTCTGATCTAATTATAAACATCTGTTTCAATAAAGATACATTAGATGCAACCTTCTGTATTTACACATGAACGAAATACGTGCACAAGTATTTCAGTTAGTATCTCGACTTCGTCTATTTCATGTACATTTACAATACTGGAATAAAAATGGTTGCTACGGAATGTTGACAGCCTCGCAAACTTACATCGCAAGTGTACATTAGATTAAGAGACGGTGGTTTGATTTACAGGTAGAATATCCCTTAAACACAAGTCATGGAATTCAGTACGGATCAACAGAATATCCAAACAGTAATATGTATGAAATCTCACAGTCATTGCTCCGCGAACCTATTCAGGAGAAATGAAAAACTCATCCTTGTCTGCGTTTGGAACATCCCGTTTTGTATCGACCACATTGCCCCGGCCAGCAATGCGTTGCTCAATTCGACGTATCTTATTTTTGAAGAACTCGTAGTAACGACACAAGCAAACTGATTATCAGCAAAGTGGTTCGTAGTTATCAAAAAATAATAGAAAAAAATGATGAAAATTAACTACGCCCATTATGATTGTCTCTGTTTATTTCTTTCATTGCGGATCTAATGCTTTTCTAAAATCCTTTAAAGTTCATTGTATAAAACAAGCTATTCACGTTGAAGGGATGAAATAAACTTTTACAACTTCAAGAACAATAAATAGCTTAAATATTGACAACACTGTGCATTTTTGTTTTTGAGGTGAAAATGGTTCGCGTTACAGTCTAACCGAAAAGGGGTTTCACGTAATGGAATCAGGGGCCGGATGCATTTCGCGTTTCGCTGCCATGGTCACCGTGGATAATAAACAACTCCTTCACGATTGGCTTCTCTTCTTCTTCCTGGTTTCATGAAGTGTTTGGTTACATCTCGGAGTCCCTCATTAGTCCCTCTGAATATCATTGGTATGACGCTGTGTACTATGGTAACGCGATATTCAAGGATTGGCACCGATAGTGTTAAACTGCCACTGGGAGGGATCCCGATCTCCATAACGGGTTCCGTATAATGCTGTGAGATGTGGCGTTCTGTCCAGTTTCTTCTTCGCAGTTATCAGAGTTGCTCGTTTGCTCACTAAGTGTTCTGATGGGTGGAGACGGGTCATAAGAGGAGCAGGGGGGGCTCCTCGATGTAACTTGTCGTTATCTGCTGGATTTGAACCCCTTTGGTCAGACTGAAATGCCCACCACATCACGCAATTGTTGGTCTTTCAGATCTTGGTTACCAACTACCAGTCATTTTGAGGGTCGTGGCAGTGTAGTGATGGGTGCATGGTCTCTCCCGTGAGGTTACCTTGGTCACCAACTACCAGTCCCTTTGAATAGTCACTAGCGATGGATGCGTGGTCACTCCGTGAAGAAGGCCCTTGGTCACCAACTAGCAGTCCCTTTGAGCATGGACCCTACCAGGGTCCATGCTTTGAGGAATCGCTCAGTCTAGAGGTCAGTGCACGGTCACTTCCGTGTGGTCACCTTGGTCACCTGCAACAATCTGAGTCCGTCTCTTCCCTCTTTAACCGGATCGCCTTTGCTCGCGGGCTGGCGCATGGATTCATCTTAGGGTACTGTGGCAGAAAAGATAAGAGTCACATTTGGAAAATAATTTAATAGATGTTAATACTAATTTGCATGTTTTGATATCTACAGTTTTCCCCCCTCCAAAATAATATGGACCGGGTTATCCCTTATAACTCGTGTGATTTGTAGGCATTCCCTGTGAAACAGACAAATATACCAGACAAAAGGTGAAGTACTTTACAACAATACATTTACTTAACACAGTAGAGTTTAAGACTAGTGTTATCGCATTAAATCGATCACCAATGTCATGAATTGAAATTCATGTTTAGTTCAAAATATCAATGTACAATGTATCAAGTTTAATTAAGAATGATGTGTTCAATTGATTTGAGAAAAAAAAATCTTTAAAAACGAACATGGTGCCCCTTCGCCCCTTCCTTTTATTTTGACAGATTTCCTTCTCCGTATTTTCCCTTGTTTCACTTTTTCGTCTTCTTTTTCTTCTTCACTTTCTTCTCCTCCTCGCCATTCTTTATTCTTCTTCTTCTTCTTGTCACCCCTTGTCCTCTTTGAAATATTGTTTCAAATATTCCCCTCTGTCCTTGTGTTTCTTCCCCCCTAATCTGCAGCCCCCCCCCCCCTTCCCTGTCCTCCACTTATCTCCTCTGCTCTTCTTCCAGACAACTTTCTCCTTCCGTTTAGAATACAGGATACCAATGTGAACAGTTACATTCGCACATAGGATAGACAGCAGCTTGCCCACAATGTGCCCAGTCCCATATGGTCTAGTGGTTAGGATCCGGCGCTCTCACCGCCGTGGCCCGGGTTCGATTCCCGGTGTGGGAAGTGTTCACTCTTTTGTGCCCTTCTTTTTTCTCTTTCTTTCTATCTCTTTATTTCTTTATTTCTCTCAAGTTCCATTTTCCCATCCCTCCTCGTGTTACCCATTCCTCTTTTATTTTTCTTCTTCTACAAATTCTTGAAAGGGAGAAGATTTATAGGCAACAATACCGCATTCAGTTCGCCATTTCCTTTATCCTCTTCCCTTCTCCTTATTTATTACCATCTTTCTATTTGTTTTCTTCTTCTTCTACACATTTTTGAATGAGGAGAGATGGTATGATTAACAATATCAACATTTAGCTACATTCAAGTCCGTTCATATTATCGCAACATGACAGTGGGTCGTACCGTGTGTGCCGTACGTTCAACTCCATGCGCTCCCACTCCAAATACACTCGTAGGATCACGAGCAATGCCATGTTAAGACATGGCTATATAGCTTGCCTGTAATGTGTCAAATCCCATATGGTCTAGTGGTTAGGATCCGGCGCTCTCACCGCCGTGGCCCGGGTTCGATTCCCGGTGTGGGAAGTGTTCACTCTTTTGTGCCCTTCTTTTTTCTCTTTCTATCTCTTTATTTCTTTATTTCTCTCAAGTTCCATCATTTCCCCATCCCTCCTCCTGTTACCTCTTCCTCCTTTATTTCTCTTCTTCTACAAATTCTTGAAAGGGAGAAGATTTATAGGCAACAATACTGCATTCAGTTCGCCATTTCCTCTATCCTCATCCCTTCTCTTTATTTATTACAATCTTCTTATTTGTTTTCTTCTTCTTCTTCTACACATTTTTGAATGAGTAGAGATGTTATAATTAACGATATCAACATTTAGCTGCATTCAAATCCGTTCATGTTATTGCAACCTTACCTCGTCCCTTCTCCTTATTTATTACCATTTTCTCATTTGTTTTCTTCTTCTTCTCCTTCTTCTTCTTCTTCTTCTTCTTCTTCTTCTTCTTCTTCTTCTTCTTCTTCTTCTTCTTCTTCTTCTTCTTCTTCTTCTTCTTCTTCTTCTTCTTCTTCTTCTTCTTCTTCTTCTTCTTCTTCTTCTTCTTCTTCTTCTTCTTCTTCTTCTTCTTCTTCTTCTTCTTCTTCTTCTTCTTCGTCTTCTTATACACATTTTTGAATGAGTAGAGATGTTATAATTAACGATATCAACATTTAGCTACATTCAAGTCCGTTCATATTATTGCAACATTACAGTGGGTCGTTTCGTGTATGCCGAAAACGCTCAACACCATGCGCTCCCACTCGAAATACACTCGTATGATCACGAGCGATGCCATGTGAAGAGACAGTGAATAGCTCTGCTACGACGTGCCAAATCCCATATGGTCTAGTGGTTAGGATCCGGCGCTCTCACCGCCGTGGCCCGGGTTCGATTCCCGGTGTGGGAATTATTCCATCTTTTATCCCCTTCTTTTTGTCTCGTTCCTTCCACGTGCATGCCTTTTTTTTTTCTCTCAAGTTCCATTTTCCCTTCCCTTCTCATGTTTCTTCTTCCTCTTTTATTTTCCTTCTTCTACACATTCTTGAAAGCGGAGTAAATTTAAATGCAACAATACTGCATTCAGTTCGTCATGTACTTCATCCTCGTCTCTTCTCTTTATATATTACAAATCTCATTTTCCTTCTTCTTCTACAATTTTTTGAAAGAGGATATACTTCAAGGCGATATACCGTATAAATGATATCAACATTTAGTTACATTCATATCCGTTCACATTATTGCGACATTTCAATGGGTCGTATCATGTGTGCCATACTCATAGAGTACCGAAGCGTGACGTCATTTGAGCATTATTATCAAGACAACTGGTTCTAAACAATGCGGGTAGTGCAAGCATCGGTGATCACAACGGAGACTGTAATAAGGAATGCCCGACACTAGCCCGATAGACAATATCGGATCGCTAAACCTCTCACTAGAGCGATTAATAGAGTACCGAAGTGGTGTCGTCATAATTATGAGCATGTTGTCAAGACAATTGGCTCTAAACAAAGTCACTCCAGCGAGTGGTTTAGCGGTCCGATATTGTCTATAAGGCTAGTGTCGGGCATTCTTAATTACAGACCCCGCTGTGATCACCGCTGCTTGCTCTACCCGCATTGTTTAGAACCAGTTGTCTTGACAATAATGCTCAAATGACGTCACACTTCAGTACTCTATTACAGTACCCGTTGTGATCACCACTGCTTGCTCTACTACCCGCATTGTTTAGAACCAGCAGTCTTGATAATGCTCAAATGACGTCACACTTCGGTACTCTCTGCGCTACAAGTCCAATTACGCTAGCCTCAAGATCACAAACGACGCCATGTGAAGACACAGTGAATAGATCACCTACGACGTGCCAAATCCCATATGGTCTAGTGGTTAGGATCCGGCGCTCTCACCGCCGTGGCCCGGGTTCGATTCCCGGTGTGGGAAGAGCTCAATCTTTTGTCCCCTTCTTCTTTCTCTTTCTTTCCATTTCTATGTTTCTTAATTTCTCTCAAATTCTATTTTCCCTTCCCTCTTCTTGTTACCTCTCTTTTTTTTCCTCATAAATTTCTTGAAAGGGGGTAGATTTAAAGGCAACAATACTGCATTCAGTTCGCTATGTACTTCATCCTCTGGTCCTTATATATTCCATAGAGTACCGAAGTGCGACGTCATTTGAGCATTGTCAAGACAACTGTCTTTAAACAATGCGGGTAGTGCAAGCAGCGGTGATCACAACGGAGACTGTAATAAGGAATCACGTCACACTTCGGTGCGCCTCGCAAGATCACAAGCGACGCCATTTGAAGAGACAGTGAATAGCTCTCCTATGCCGTGCCAAATCCCATATGGTCTAGTGGTTAGGATCCGGCGCTCTCACCGCCGTGGCCCGGGTTCGATTCCCGGTGTGGGAAGTACGCATTTCTTTTTTTTCTTTTTTTTGGTTTTCTCTCTTTTTCATCTATTCTGTTTTCTCTCAGGTTCAACATGCATGTACAACCACGTACCTACCATTAGTACATGTTGAACATTTTCGTTATTATTATCTATTTAATTTTTTTTATCCGTTTATCCGTTTCCTTCTGTTTCCTCTCCGTTCCTTATAATCTGCTACGAATTCTTGAAAAAAGACAGCAAGGCAACGTCAAGTACATGAAATCAAAAACACATTCGTTCATGATAATTTTCAGAGCATGACAGAGAGTCGTATCAGTGTGACTCACATCTCTCTGGTCGTGATTAGCCTGGCTTCCAGGCTGTTCCAGGAATTTTTAATCTAAACTAAAACATTCAACTAACAGGTCTGGTTGCATCAGACTAAATCATTCCCAATCATCCAAACATGAAAGACAGAATGAGAAAAGAGGAGAATGAAAGAGTGACTATAGTCGTAGAATACTAAACTCGAAATGTCAGTTGGGATCAGAAACAACCTGGAAGCTAATATAGGTTGTGTTGTATGTGTCATACGATGAATACCCTGAACATCGTCACTGTTGTGGTAGTCTGGCTTCCAGGATGTTGTGAATTGATTATCCAACATTTTCAACAATTGAGTCTGGCTATAGTAGGCTACACTAATCATTCCCAATTTCTTTTTCAAATTCGCGGCTCGCCTCAACAACGTGGGACGGACTGAGAAAAGTGGAGAAGTGTAAAGTGACTAGTCTCTTGAGTCACTCTATTCTCCAGTCTAGATTAGAAATGTCCAACGGCCTGGAAGTCAGGCTACGGTTCCGTGCGTCGCATTCCACACATTACACACGTGACGTCACACTGTAACCGAGGCTATGTTGATTCAAGGTGAATGGCTCACCATGATCTTGTCAAATCCCATATGGTCTAGTGGTTAGGATCCGGCGCTCTCACCGCCGTGGCCCGGGTTCGATTCCCGGTGTGGGAAGTACGATTTCTTTTACTTCGTCCTTCTCCATTTATCTTGTTATCTTCAATATTGTCATTTTATATACATATTTATCATCCTCTTAACTTGTCTCTTATGGTTCTACATTCTTTTATTTTCTTTGTTTTCCTCTTCTATGCAAATTAATTATTTCAACATAAATTAACCAGAATAAAGATTTCCTTATATAAACAAAAAGTATAAAGTGAAGGTGCTGCTTCGTAACCCTTTAAAACTAATCTGTTATATTTATATAGGATGACATTTTCTTTTGACTCTAACTTTCATTTTAATTGTATGTGGGTCTTGTATGAGTGGGGGTCTGTAAATATACTGTTTTATTTAAAAAAAAAAGATAAAACACTGAAAATACAAGCAAACAACGATAAAAGACAAGTGTCACGATGGATGAGAAAGTGAGCAGGATTTTTATAAAGGGGAAAAATGAATCAATTTATATACTCAACCCCCCTCCCTTAAGTGGTAAAATGTTCCCATTTTTATTATGTATTGGCAATTTGTCCTTTATTTTTGCTTTTTCATGTTAAACTTTTTTGAGTTCTCTACAGCCTTAAATATTTCTTTGATAGTTGGAAACTTTCCATTTTTACGATTACTGTAAATCATGTATTTGACCAAAATCAATATATTATTTAACAATACATTATCTTTCATATTTTCTCTGAAACCGAGAAACACATTCAATCCATTGCATATTAACAAACGGAAACATTTTAAGGTGTTTCCCACCTCATTCCATATCCTGGACACTTCAGTACATTCCCAGAAGATATGACGGTAGGTTTCTACCTCTCTCTTTTTTTTTTTTTTTTTTTTTTTTTTTTTTACAAAAGGAACATAAATTTGACTGTATTAATCCAAATTATTTTCAGTTTATCATTACAAATTACGATGTTATGCAAATGTTTGTACTGAAATTCCCTTAACTTCCCATCTAGAGTGGAAAATCTGGGGGTTGAGAAGCATGTCGTAATTGCCGACTTATCTAGATTTAAGACTATTACCTCTGAATGTCTGAAAGAAAACGATTCTTGTATTGTAGCAATAAAAATGTTACAGAGCTCTTTCGAAGACACAGACTCGAAAGAATACACAGTTTTGCTAATGCTGAAGTTAATGTTGGAAAACTCAATAGTGTCAATCGTCACAGTTGTGGTAGCCTGGCTTCCAGGCTGTTGGGAATGTATTATCCAAAATTTTCAGCAATTGAGTCTCGCTGTAGCGTACTTACTACTTATCATTCCCCAATTCTTCTCCGGCTTGCTTCATCATTGTGGGACGGACTGAGAAAGTGGGAGAATTGTGAACTAGGCTCATTTGAGTACGAGACTCTTTTCTTCAGTCTGGATTAGAAATGTCCTACAACCCGTGAAGCAAGGCTACAGTCCCTTGCGTCGCATACCACACATTACACACGCGACGTCACACTGTAACCCGAGGCCATGTTGACTCAAGGTGAATGGCATGTTCATGTCAAATCCCATATGGTCTAGTGGTTAGGATCCGGCGCTCTCACCGCCGTGGCCCGGGTTCGATTCCCGGTGTGGGAAGTACGATTTCTTTTACTTCTTCTATCTCTATTCATTCTCTGTTTCTCCTGTTATCTTCAATATCGCCTTTTTTATGTACATATTTATCGTCTTCTCGACACGTCTCTTTAGTTCTGCGTTCTTTTAGTTTCTTCGTTTTCCTCTTTTTGAAATTGTTCTCGTTATTCTTGTTACTTTATCATACATCTTTCATTACTTTTTGTTATTACTTCTAGCTTTATCATTAAAGAATATTGTAATAACTATCATTATTATTTTTTTAATTTCGCATGTACATTATCATTATCTTTTCCCCCTGCCCTCTGTTCTATGTGATATAGATGATAACCAAGCACAAGCTATCTAAATCGCCCAACCCGCCTACCCTTATCAATCAATTAGCATAGTCCTTATTGACAACAATGTGTACATAGAAATAGGATAGATTGCCGATATCTGGTTCTTGCCGTTTACCATTTAATCCTCTATATACCAGTCACACTGTGCTTCTATAAGATGTGTATAATTATATAAGTGTGAAATATTGTACATGTGGCAAACGAAGAGTTAATATCAAGGAGATGCCATCTCAAGGAACCCTTCATGTGCTAAACACATTGTTACTCTCTACACGATGTGTATGTACTGTGGAAAACATGCACATAAGGCACACAAAGAGTTAACATTCAAACTATGTTATCTCTCTACTCACTGGTATGTGACCTTTCATCTTGTCTGATTGCATTCCTATCTAACGCTAGGTTGACATTGTATGTTACCGGCAGACACGGCGAGCAAACACACGGATTATATCTGACCAGTACGACCGGGCTGCGTAAACGTGCGCCAATAGAAGACAATTTGCGAAATCAAAAGAGAAAAGGAGAGAAAAGTTGCGACATTTAAAGAGAAAAAGAAAAGAAATATACAAAGAGAGAAACGGTAGAAACTAATAAAGGGATAAGAGAGAAAAGGAGAAGAAAGAGAGAGTACAAAAGAAATGCGTGCTTCCCACACCGGGAATCGAACCCGGGCCACGGCGGTGAGAGCGCCGGATCCTAACCACTAGACCATATGGGATTGGACACGTCAGCTCATGAGTCATTTGCTTAGAATTCACGTAGCCTCAATTGCAGTGTGACGTCATGAGTGTAATGCGGAATATGACGCACGTCATACTCACAAGACTTTATCGATCATTCTTCTCCTCACACCAAATAGCACTGCTTGGGGCGTGCGGGGTTAAAGACTGTGTTATTTAGCTTCTCATTATCTACATGGAATCAACCACACCTTATTGTATATGTGTATTTGAGATACTAGTATCAGTGAAAAGGTGTAAGAGCAATCATTTATCATTCATTTCGTTACACGTTGCCTTTTGGGGAATTCGTGGAAAACCTATCGCATTTTTCAGATGTTTACAAGTCGGCAAAATCCTTAATTAGTTAAACTAAGCATGTCACAAATCGAAACGTACCACTTTACCTCCCCCTGAAAAAAAAGAAAAAATAATATTAATAATTGATCAATTAAAGAAAATAAGTAAATATTTGAATAAATGAATAAATAAATGAATTAATAAATAGTTGTTGTATTATAAAAAAATACGTATTGAAAATAAAACATAGAATAAAAATAATAACATATGATAGCAACAATTATAATGTTCAACATGTATTAATGGTATGTATGCGATGATACATGTATCTTGAATCTGGGGGAAAAACAAACAGAATAGATGGAAAAGCGAAAAAAAAAAAAAAGCGCCGGATCCTAACCACTAGACCATATGGGATTTGACGCCCCAGAAGCAGCCATCTACCTTCAGTTCACATAGCCTCGGTGACACACAGGACTGTAACCTGGTTTCCAGGCTGTTTGATATTTTTAATCCAAACTGAAAGATAAAGACTAGTCACTTTATTTATCCTTCTCTTTGCTCAGTCAGACACACAATGATGGGGCGAACTGGAGAATAAAGGACTAGTCTACTGCAGCCAGACTCCTTTATTGAATAGATTAGAACTTCCTAACAGCCTGGAACCAGGCTAACATAAATGATGACCAGGACATCGTATATCACACATAATACGTCTAATATGCCTTGTAATATACGAACGGATATGTCTGTAGGGGTCTGTATGCTCAATATCTGATATCTGATAGCGAAGAAAAAAAAGAAGTTGATCAAACAGAAGGAGAAAGTGAAAATGGAGATGGCGAGCTTAAAAGGAGAAGGAAAAAAAAAGAAGTGTAAAGTGAGAGAGAAAAAAGAAAAATAAAATTATACACGCTTCCCACACCGGGAATCGAACCCGGGCCACGGCGGTGAGAGCGCCGGATCCTAACCACTAGACCATATGGGATTTGTCATATCCCTTGCGAGCCATTAACGGTCATGGTTTGTTTCTTCTTACCGTGTATTTCAGAATTTTGTTGGCAAGAATGTGGAAGGCATCGAAGACGAGTTGGTTCTCCCTGGCGCTGACCTCCAGGTACGGACAGTCTAGACACATCGCCAGCTGAATGGAAGGTTGTATGGGGGAGTAAACAGAGAGTTGTCACGTGATGCTATACTGCTACCATGGTTACAAGGATTTTCAATAATGATCTTTTTATATACATGTATCTATTTGTTTATTCTATAATTCTCAACGCAATACTTCTAACTTTAAGTTTACCTCCACAACAGCACACTGGGAATCGAACACGGGCCACATATCTTCTTTCACCTGACACCCCCCCCCCCCTCCCCCCTCACTCTCTTTCTATTTTTCTTTCTCCTTCACCCTCTCTCTTTCTGTCTGTATTTCTCTGCATCTCTCTCTCTCTCTCTCTCTCTCTCTCTCTCTCTCTCTCCCTCTTTCTTTCTCTCTCTCTCTCTCTCTCTGTCTCTGTCTAGTTTGACTAGATATATATATATCTACCCCTCTCTCTCCCTCCTCCCCCCCCCCCCCCATATCATGTACATTGTAACCTGTATGCCATGAAATAAATTTCGCAATGGCAGATGATTAACCACATATTTACGTAACATTGCTTGCTGATGTGCTCTGAATATCATGTATATCCGCAATGGGTAACATATTTAGCATCAGGGATATGGTTTGTATGGTGTTCATTGACGTTGAATTTCCACTTACCATTCAAGCTTTTCGTTTAGGATATTCCCAGAAAATTGTACATGTATACAGCTATCAACAAACAGGTAATAAAGATGAAGGGCACACTTCACTTCATTGCCAACTGACCACGATTATATACCAAGCAAAATAGTACACGTTGTTTTCAATGCTTTATAATCTACCCTCATTTGTCAGGTGCCACACATTACTTCGTGTCAAATGTCAAAGCTCTAAGGGGGGATATGTGACTGAGTTTAAACCAGATGAGGATCGGACCGACAAATCAGAGAGCGCGTGCTTACCTCGTGACCGGTTTCTATGCTGACTTCTCGCCAATCAGCGAGGTCCACCTTGTTGCCAAGCAACAACCACACAGCTTCGGGGTCAGCATTCTGTAAATCAAACAAGTCAGACTTATTATTTTGTTTTAAAGGGAAGAAGAGTATAGAGGAGCAGTTGTAGAAGAAGAAGAAGAAACATGAACAGAATAATAAGAAAATGGGAAAGAGCAAACGTTTTGAAAAAAAATAGAAAAAAAGAAAATGTCAAATAAGAACGGAGGAAAAGTAGACCAATAAGAAAGGGACAGAAGCACAAAATAAATGATGAGCAGGAGGGAAGAAGAGATCCTCGTAGAGAAGAAAGCGAGGAATAAATAAGAAGTCTAGAGAGGAGGGGAAGAGGGAGAAATACAAAAAGAAGGAACCGAAACCGAAAGAGATTTGAGAAGATGTTAAATGAGGAAACTAAACATAAAACAATGAGGAGTAAAACACCGAAATGTAAAGGTGGGGCTTTACAAGTACGGCAACATAATAAACTGGTGCCTGTCAGACACTAAAACGAAATTATCTCCCCCAGATAGCTGAAATATTTAAATCAGTTGCTTTATTTACAGTCCATCTATAGCAAACAAATGAACATGACAACAGCCGTATTGTTCACCTCATAGCAAATAGTTTCGCAAGATGGTCAAAGTTTCGTCAAAGCTAACATATTTACATAAATATAACGAATGTAAACTTCACCTTTGTACTTCGTCCTTAGCATTCCACGCTGTGAAATTGACTTGGAGATAACAATTAAATATGTGTATGCATATTCCCACGTATGCCGCACTTACGTCGCACTGGGCGAGTTGTTTGTTTAGGAATATTTTCATATCAGCCATATGCGTGAAATATTTCCCATTTTGTTTAACCCGAAGGTATTGATCTACTGATTACTAAGAGGTATTAATAATGGTGAATACCTTATAATGCCTGAAATTCTTTTTATCCACTCAGATATAGTTATGATTGTGTCAGCCCGAACAATGGTACATACCTACTCTTTTAAAGATTTCAAACCATTGGTGTCATGACGCGTGTGTCAAGGTTACCACTTGACCAACGGACTGATACATTCGTTGATTCATTTGGCATTCTACACTTTAAAGCAAATTCTTTACAATTATTGCAGACTAGTGTATCCATTGGTCATTTGCATAAATTATGGAAACGGCTAATCGACCCGATTAATTTTGTCAGTTATTACAAATGTATAACAAAGCCTCTTGTCAACAATGTTTCTCTTCAAGACATATCAAAATATATTTGATATGTACTCATAATCGTTACGAAACGTGAGTGTGGGACGAAGTTACAGAATAAGTTATAGAACGAAAATGAAAGTGATATGAAGAATGCGAGAAAGAGAGTGATACAAATCCGGGGAATCGCTACCATGATGTGAATACGAAGTACAACCACAAATAGGAGAGAAGGGAGAAGAAAATAATGTGAAATTGGAAAACCGTTAACAGGATTAGAAGTGCAACAGGAAACAGGAGAGAAGAGAGAATAAATATTAACATGGCGAAAAGGAGAATCATTATCATGATCAGAAAAAAGAAGAAACAGAAGGAAGAGAAGATAAAGGGAAGTAGAAGTGCGAATATGGAAAAAAAGAGTAATCATTCTAAGCATTATTTGAAGAAGATCTAAAAATGGCGAGAATGGGAACAATAACCAAACGAAAATGCATTTAAACAAGGAACAGGAGAGAGGGGGAAAAATTAAAAAGGTAAAAAGGAAAAGAGAATCGTTAGTATGATTAGTAGAAAAAATAAAACAAGAACAAAGAGACGAGGGAGAAGAAATATGAAAATCAAATTGAGAAAAGGGATAGCAAGAAGAAGAAAGGAGATAAGCTCGGGAAGCAAGAGGAGGGAGAGGAAGAAAGCGAGTAGGAAGCGGTTTCATATGAAGACAGGGACCGGGGGAAGGGGAAGAAAGCAGGGTGTTGTCGGAGTACGAGGTGGGGGGGGGGGGGACTTACCTCAATCGCCATCGGTATCCAGACCTCTTTGAGGTGCTGAAAGGAGTCTTTCCTTGTGACGTCATAGACGAGCACCACGCCCATGGCCCTGCGGTAGTACTGACTGGTGATGGCGTGGTACTTCTCTTGGCCAGTCGTGTCCCACAGCTGTAGTCGGACCTTGGTCGCATCGTCCAGTGTCAGTCGTGCCACACTGAAATCGACCCCTGCATTTTGGACCAATCGAGTGAAAAACAAAATGGGGCATGGTAGTGTGTTATGTAAGGTGAATTAATTAGCGTTATTTCAGCTGCGGCTGGGCTTAAGTTGCATCGTTCAGTGCCAGTCTCGCCACACTGAAATCGAACCCAGGATTTTGGACCAAAGGATGTTCAATCCCATCACAGTCTTCTTTTCCTCGGCTTATTTTTCTAACAGATTGATCAATTAATTTATGTGGTTTTCTTGGTAAAGTTAATTACTGAGCTTTTATACATCATCCGTATCCAAACGTCACCGAACAGCAATCAACCAACCTTTATCGTTGATTCGTACATACATCACTCTTATCCAATGGTACAAACAATAACACACTTCAAGAAAGTTGATAAGAGTTTCTTAGGTTTGAAAGAAATCTATACACAAACGCACGGTGGATGCTTGTTTAGGGTTTTACAGCAGAAGTGTTTCACACATTGGTATTTCACAGAAGAAAACAATTGATGGAGATGATTTCAATCCCTAACCATGCTCACAACACGCCCAGTGAACAAGGAATCTTAGAAAATATACCGTCATTATAGGGTAATATAGCAAGCTTAGTATTTGCTAAGTCCTAAACTCATCCGAACGACGCTAACTATATGGCCCACCTTGCATGTTATGAACTTACGGCGGTTCTTTATTTGGAAACTCTTTTGTTTTTGTTTTCTTTGGACTGATGATAACTACCAGGCCTATCATGCCTTAATCTTACTTGACAAGCTCCCTTTTTGTAAGGAAAAACTCTTGTTTTAACGTAATGGTGAGTATACATTATTATGAAAAAAGGAGAAATTTTCTTTTTCTTAGCGACGTGTTATGTTTTGGTTACAACGGACACCTCTCTGCGTCTGCTCTGCGTCGGGTTTCGCAGAAAATCCTTGCGTCGGACGCAAGAGCAGTGTGCATAATCAGGCACGTACGTCGTGCTAGTACGTACTCGCACGCAGGAGGACGCACACAAGGGTCGCAGAAGTTGGCACGCAAGCAGCGGACACGCACATACAAAAACACGCACGGTCGGTTGTGATCATGGCATTACGGTATATAATTTGAAAAAACACTGTAAGAATCGTTCTTTCTTTCGTTTCGCATATGACCATTATTCATTGCTACGCATACATGGATGGCCTTTTAGGCCTTGATGGTTCCATTGTCGCTGTTGTTTGCGTATTCTGTAAGGGCATTAAAGCGGAAAACATACACAATTATAAGGGAAATGGTCATTGATATCAAATAACCTGTCGTGGGAAAATATTGCGTAAAATTTTAGACTCACGCGCTGTGACAAGGCAGTATGTGACGCGTTCCACAGGGCAGTATAACATACTTCAATAAAAACCTACATAGAAAACACAAAAAAATATCACGATACATGTATTGCACGGTGGAAGATTTCAATGCTTTAAACATACGGTGTGCAGAGCGTTTTATGTCTAAAGGTGTATCAGCTAAACATCATGATCGACATCATGATTTTAAGCTTGCAAATATATAGAATAAAAGTAGTATAATCGACATTTCCCTCCCTCTCACTCTCCCATGTTCACCCCCATTGTCTGCCCCCCCCCCCCCTCTCTCTCTCTCTCTCTCTCTCTCTCCCCTTCCCCATCTACTTCTACTTCGTTGCTTTCACATACGTACAAAAAGAAAGAGCAATAGGTCTGGGGATGAAATATCAATATTGACAAGCTTTTCGTCGGTATCAAAAAATTGAAAAATTGTGATCGTTTGAATCAGAAATGTATAAATGAGTGAATGTTAAGCTTTAAGATAATGCGTGGGTAATTATTGGGTAGTCCACTTTTAACAGAGGTTGCAAACAAAATAAGTGTATTTGTTTAAGATGTATATCTGTGAAAATTTGAGCAAACTCGAACAAGTATTAAACATGTGAAAGTTGGTAAACTGAAGTTTGACCTTTTTCACACCAGTGCGATGCCATATTATACGAGCCCAGAAAGCTTGGAACCATTATGGGCAGCCCCATCCAACTCAAATATTTGTTAAGGATCATAAGCTGTTTCGTAAATATTGCATTAACATTCAGGGGTACATTCCTCTTCTCAGGGACAATTTATGAAACTTTGGCACAGAAATTATACATAACATTTCTGTGTTTAGCTTCTATATCGTAGCCTCGTCCCATGTTTTCCAATGTTGCAGGGGAACTAAAGTAACCCTTTCAATACCAGGCCATGAAAATCCTATTGGCTCGCTACACATCTTGGTTCCAATGGTAATGAGAGATAAGTCATATCTTTTTTTAAATGACAACAACGATAAAGCTCCCTTTAATCTACGGCTATCACACGCATCCCTTTTTCCTCAGTTGTAACCATTTACATACTATATTCAAATCGTTAATGCATGTCAAATATTACTTGCTTATTTATTATCTATGAAATGTATTTTCATATTTGCATCATATTTTAATATGTATGTAAATATGTTGTTTTTTATGTTGATGGAAATAAATAAATACAATTATTGTCAATTATTGTTCAATTATGTATTATAGAGTAAGCTATACGTACCTGTGGTGAGAATGGGGTGGTCCGAGAAGCTGCCGTTAGCACACCGCGTTACTAAGGAGGACTTTCCCGTTGCTACGTCTCCGATCAAGATGGCCGATAGCAGCACATCCTCAAACATACCGGCCATGTCCAGGGGACAGGTGTGACGTCATAGTCCACAAAATTTTGGTCTGTACTCAGATTTTACTTAGGCCAGGAATGACGTCACAGTTCACAGCAAATTGAGCTACAATTACAATCTCATCTGATCTTGTAAAGCCAAGCTTAATGTCAACTTCCACCAATAGAACGGGCTATACGTTGATGATGAATGATTGCCGTGGTACCAAATCAGCTCTTCGATTAAACATCACAACGCCGTTACTTCTGTTCAGAAATGGTATGCGCAGAGTGGATTCCAAAGTGAGTTTTGTGTTCCAGTCTTAATTCTCGCTCCTGGATAGAAAACGGCGGCGTTGCATGAGCACACAGTCACAGATAACATTTCTTTTCCTTAAACCTACGTGGAACTTGACTTCATACGCTGGTGAAATCCAGGGGAAGCGAATATTACTTAGCAGCCTGCAAAATGTTTACAATATTATCGCGACTTATGAATACAGCTATTGTGTTGTTACGTTTGATAAAGACTGCACCTTGAAGATTAGTCACATAGTACCTAGACTGTGGCAAGGAGGGTCGAAATATCCAACAGCGTCCAAATCAGTGACAATCCGTAGTTAGCTTGTATTGTGCTCCAAATATAGGCATTAATCATTGATAAGAGTAATTTCGCCCAGTCGACTTCGGTCCGATTAGACCACCACGCTTCATCCAGATGCACGGCGTAGTCAGAAATCACACAAGACTAACACATACTCAACTGGTCTCTCCTTTTTGCGTGTTTGTTCGATGAGACACGCTATGTTTGCTTCTTTCAGCCCACCTTTATTTGAACATTAGTAGCAAAACTTCCCCATCATAGATGTCGAAGGAATGAGCCTTCAAATATGAACTTTAGGCTGTAAATGATAAACGACGACTCCGTAGGTATAGAGGTTATGCCGGGTTAACGTCGCGAATGTTAATGCGAAGTTCACGTTTAATGCGCGAAGCAATGACCTCGTAAAGTCACACAATAATGCTTGAAGGATAAAACTCTCTTTTGTTAAAGCACCGCTCACGTGGCAAACATGTTGGCTATGTAGGTGCACTCAATCCCAAAACCAAATATGAACACAGCGTTGGAGACAAATAAAGTATTGTTTTGCCACGGACAAAACGTCATCTTCTGTCATTATATAAATTTGTAGACATCAGACGACACTTTGTTCAGAGCGGATATCGATTACGTATCGATACCTCCGCTTACATGTGTCGCGCGTGGGTGCGATGTTCGCTGCTGTTGTTGGTTTCAAGCTTGCACATGGGCCCTCGTGATCGTTGAATGGGCATCGCGATACTTGATAGTATACCTTCAAATATTCCCGTTTGCTGGCCGAGTATCCATTGATGAATTCTCAAGTTATTTGCTTCGACAACATGGATGTGATGATTATCACGACCTAATTGAAATTCGACGTCGCTAATAGATGACGTCATCAATCACATAACTGACGCAACGCCAAGGCGCTGAAGTAGGCGTGCTGAACTTCCATGGCATTGCACGGTGTTCCAGCACTCGTCGGTTTGTGATGATTTGGCCCGATTGCAGGTAGTTGTTTGCTCTGAGTTGTTTGCTCCACTGGGTTCAGAGCGGGTCGTGCAGACACATGGCAGAGATATCACACGAAGATAGAAGATTGAGTCCACTCTAATATAGAAAAGAAAAACAACACATTGAACATTCTAAAATGCAATTCAAAATGATTTTGTTACTGGCATGACTGGCATGACTGGGTTTAAAACTTGGTGTACAAAGGGACAGTACTCGTTAATTGGTACTGCTAAGACTACCGTCAAGGCAATAAAAGTGATTTGGAAATAAATGTGAAGAATGCATAGTATACAGAGTTTTGATATCCTGAGTGAATCAACGTATACATGTATTGTATTCATCAAACCAATGTTATATCTGAAATGTTTTAGTCGACAGAACCAATATTAAAAGACCTTTCAACGAGTTAAACATCATGTCCTTTTTCCTTTTCGTTTTCCTTCTTCCCCGCACAGGTGGGTCATCAATATGACGAATATGAATTATGATACAACCACGTGTATATAGAGTGGTACCAACAGTGTTAACTCTTTCTCTGCCAGACTCCATACCGGCCTACGAGTGTGGTGTGTATCACCAGTGCAAAATGCATCAATAGTGAAAAGAGAGTTCATTTATCTCATCCTCTTGATCTTGGAACCCTGCAAAGAATACTATATCTGATATTAGTCTTCGTCAACAGGCATGACATGAGGTTTTGTATATATACATACCGGTAGTGGTAGTGGTAGCCTCGGCTTAAGCCGATTAGACATGCCCAACCGCCTGGATCAGAGTCTAATCATCATGATATGAAGGTAAGCACTACATAGACCTGTACCCATCATGCATTCATGACGTCACTTCTCTTAAAGAATAACCCTAATATGCATCAATCTACCTTCTGGATTGGGGTTAGCGTTAGGGTTAGGGTCAGGATTAAGGTTATTTATTAAGAGAAGTGACGTCATGAATGCAGGATGAGAGTCTATTATAGTGCTTACTGATTTTATATCGAGGAGGGAAGTATACATTCGCTCAAAATCTAACCATTTCAGGGATGTACATTATATTCATAGCAAGTTCCCACTTACTACCCCTGTCATGCTTGTGTTAAGAGGGACAAGCACGATCTCAAAAGCCCTTGTCAAAGGGTATGCCCACCGGACCCGGATCGAACCCAGGATCTCTTTAAGGAAGTATACTGTACTGGGAAGACAAAATGCCTTCAAAAGGCGACCGTGAGCAAGCTTCTTGTTAATGGTCATAAATTCATGTATTGTCCATTTTTGAAATTTGCTCAAAGTTATTTGCCCTCAAATTATCCACATTTGAAGAAATCAGTGATTAAATCGTGCCGAACAAATTGTTTGGCCCGAACACTTTAAGGATTTGTGATTTAATCACTGATTACTCCAAATATGGATCATTTGAGGACAAATAGCTCTCAGCAAGATTCTAAAATGGACAATTCATGAATGTAAGACCATTGGCAAGAAGATTGCTCACGGTCACCTTTTGAAGTTTCCTGAGGTCTTCCCAGTACAGTATATTCCCTTTAAATCAAGAGCTCTCACTACTACACCACAATACTCAACAAATTGGGATAAACTACCTTGAGGATTGAACTTCCAATGATCATATGACGATACTTAAGTATTGGATATTGATAACGGATATCAATGGCTGGAGGCTTAAGACAAACCAATCGTGGTCTCCGATTATATTGTTTATGTCGATACTTTTGGAAAAGATTTTATATTTCCTATAGCAAGCGGAAAGCGGCAAGGTCTTATTTAATACAGCAGTGTTCCTTCAAAACGCTGTTAAAGAAAGTTAAATGTCGTATTTATTTTATTGTTATATAAGTTTGTCATCGAACTATACAACAACCATGGCAACCCTGAGTGTTTTAATAGGCTTCCTGTTCACCCTGCATTGCTGAGTTGATTAGAAGATAAAGATAATGTTCATACCCCAGTGTATTCAAATGTTTGTCTGGTTTGATAGTGGAATAAGTCAAAATAATCATAATGAACAACATGGCCGTGAATTTCCTCAAAAAATCTCAAATTGTTTATATTGGATGTTTGAAACTTAACTCCTCCATACCCTGTCTGAAATCAACTTTTCCCCATAGCTTCATGAGGGACCTGACTTTAGCAAGCTATGCTTTCATAAGGTCTCCTCGTCTTTCTATCTTCTCTCTGATGCAACATTTCAAATTGTTCCATATAACTGTTCCTTTATGTACATTGTCACTCGTTGTTAATCTGTAAAATTGTATCTGAAGAAAGACAAATAAACTTGAACTTGAACTTGAACTTGAAAACAAAAAAGCTTATAAGCTTGCTTACGAACGGAAGAGGGTTCATGAACAGAACATTTGAATCTTGGGGTTCTTGAACTCAAATAAAGAACAATCATATTCGGGTGTATTCACTTGCGTGGGAGTATTATTTTGTTTCTCATTACAATCTTAAATAAAGGGATCCGTGACACACCTTGTAAATGTGTAGAAAGTAAGGGTGGGAATTTTCAACGAAGAGAAAGGAGACGATTTGAACGATTCAACGATTTGACAGGAGATTCCTCCTCGTCAAAATCTGTCGAAGAGGGATTGTCTTCAGTTTCAGTACTGCTGGAAAGATCGGGAGTTTGAAACCCTCACTCATCCAGTGATATCTGGCTTAATGCATTCGTAATGGAGACTGTCGATTACTTTTGTAAGACGTCCTCTTGAACGAAAACAATTTACATCATTAAATGGGTATCGGTAAGGCTTAGGGTAAGAATAGGATTAAAGATTGGGTTAGGGTAACTGAACCCCATCACAAGATTTGCCCTCTCTTGCCAGCTGCTAGAGCTATAACAGATACATTATAGGTGGCTGTCATAAAGGTCTTTTCAATCCGTTTCTTCCAGCCTGCTATGCCCCATGAATTAAGCTGCTAATCGTGGAAATAAAGAAGTACATTTGGTACAAATTGATCTAACACCGTTTGGAAACATCCCATTTAGATAACGCGGGTGCATTGCATGTGTTTCAAAACGACGTCCCTATGATATATTTTTTTTTTCTGTAGCAATGATATGTTCTTGATATTTGGTTGCCATGGGAACGAGCATTCCACTGCGTGACCCATGTCATGATGTGTCGTCGAGGCGATGGATAGGGACGAGTAGAAAATGAACCCATAGGTCAACAAAAGTAGTCTGCAAGCAAAATGCAGAGACCGTCTAAATTATATTCCTGGAAGTACGACCACAGTTTGACTTGATAAGAATAGAGGAAATAATAGAGGAACAAGACTTAGTTTAATGTTGAAACATATTATTCGAACTTCGTTTTTTTCACAAAAAATATAATAATTACTAAAATAGCCAATGTTGCCTGCCCGCCCAATATAAAAAGAAATCAAACACCAACAGCTGATGCCCTGGTCGGGAAGGATGAAGAAACATATAGGACGTAGTCGCTGCGTTCAGACCCACTCACTATCTGAATGATTGACAGAAGTTTGTGTGGCTTTGTGCCCGCGAAAAAGGTCAAAAGTCAAGATTGTTTCGTGAAACGCGACACGTAACCCGTCTCACGTCATTCATGTATCTACTTCTAAATCATTCCATCAACAAACAGAGAGAAAAACAATTCATATTAACATAAATCAATTGTGTTATTTGTTTCAAATCTAGGGTATCTAGTATAAACATAGTGTATACCGACATGCGATTTGAAAGCAGACATGTTTATCAGATATCTCACTGAATAACCAACTAATGTACTCAAAACCATGAGCTATAAAATCAAGATCATCAGCCAGAGGATTCATGTTTATCTGATATCTGACTGAAGAACCAACTAATGTACCCATAGCCATGAAGTAAGCATGAAATATAAATCAAGATCATTTACCAGAAGATATAATGTTTATCTAAATATCTGACTGAACAAACCAACGTTCATTTACAGGACGGAGCACGCTTTCCTTACTACTGGGTGTATGCCTAAAATTTCTTTGTAAACCAACTACTGTACTCGTGAATATTAGGTAACAATGAACTATATCGCCAAGGTCACCTACAAGAGAGTATATGTATTGGATAAACTGACTGGAGTCTGTATAATGAGTACTTCCTTCTATACAGTGGGTCTATTTTATCAGATATCTGCCTGAATAATGTACTTATAGCCAGGAAGTAAGCATGAACCGTATATCAAGATCATTAATAGGAGTATTTGTTTATTGGATATCTGACTGAATAATCTAATTTTATCATAACTTTCAAATAACCATTACTAATCTATATTATCAAGGTCACCGCCATACTTTATAATGTATATCATGTCTGTAGGATATCCCACTGTCTGTGTAATGTGTTCTACCTTTCAAACAGGGCCTGGAAGCGTGCATGTTTATCAGACATCTGACTGAATAACCAACTAATGTGCTCATAACTACTAATCAAGGCAAATTGCCACAGTATACATGTTTATCGCATATGTGATTGTAGTCTGTAGAACCAAGATAATGTGTATTCCCATTTAACCCTCTGAGTACTAAGCCTCGACAGCCCCGTATCTCTAACCATTCAGTTCCTGCCTATGGGGCTGACTGAGTTAACCCTCTCAGTACCAAGCATTGGTAGCCCCATAGTTTTGTACCTATGGAGCTACGTGGGTTAAACAAGGTTCTAGAAGCATGTGTGTGTGTGTGTGTGTGTGTGTGTGTGTGGTGTCGGGGGGGGGGGGGGGGGTGTTGCGGGTGAGCGGATGGGAGGGGGTAGGAGGCGGGGTCGGATAACATCATGGGGTCTATCCGTTTTCGTTATGCTGTTTGTTACTCTCCGCCATGTCCATTGCCTACGTCACGTTACAAAAGTGAGGGTTCTAAATCTCACACCAGCTGATGTCGTATAAACTTCCAAGAAAGTGTTGGTTGTCGCATCCGTGTCTATAGGATCACGGGTATGATTTTATTAGCTCAATGCTGATCATAAAACATATTGCTGCACATAGAAAATACGAGTAGCCACATCGATGTTGCTGGTATCAACTGTATATTATTATAGGTCATCACCTTGTTTTGCTTTGGTAACATTTCACCCAACTGATAATCGTGAAGAAGATATACGCTGAATTAAGCATTGCTGTAAGATTAGCCATCTTATCTCTTCATGCACCGGTGACGTATTTATCATGTTTATGCACAAGTAAGATACAGAAAGCCAATAGAGAAGCGTTTTGCTTGACACAGAAAGGAGTAAATTACTTCCTTGGAAGATAAGGTGCGCGGAACATCCGCTGACATTATGGCGTAGATTTGTACCTGCACTGTCTTAAAGGAAAAGTTCACCCTGAAATTATTTTGGTTCCAATAAAAAGAGACAAATGAAAGAAACATATGAGTGAAGGTTTGACGAAAATCGGTCAAAGGAAAAGAAAGTTATTTGATTTTAAAGTTTTGATATTGTGACGTCACGTGCGAGGTGCTCTCCCATATGTTGCGAACAAAATAAGTCGATAATTTGCTTTTTTCTGTTTTTGACAACGGAATGATTTTTTTCGTACAGGTATGTGTGTAAGAACGTATTTCTGATAATGTATCAAACGCACAAGTAAAAGGATGCATATATTTGTGAGAAAATGCACATTTTCGAAAAAAAATTGTACACAACATATGGGAGAGCACCTCGCATGTGACGTTACAAAATCAAAACTTTAGAATCAAATAACTTTCTTTTCCTTTGACCGATTTTCGTCAACCCTTCACTCACATGTTTCTTTCATTTGTCTCTTTTTATTGAAACCAAAATAATTTCAGGGTGAACTTCCCCTTTAATGTTACTGGTTCAATTACTGTGTAAATTAACACTAGGTTCTACTGCATGGCTCTCTGTACGGGATCTTATAGAACAAACGAGTAGGAACAGATCTATATTACATAAGCCTTCTTGTTGATCTAATCACATTTATATACGTGATCATCCACATTCAATTACATTTCCGATTGCATTAATTTACGTATACGATTACATCACATTCTTGGTATATCCTGGTGCATTACATTCACATTGAATTACGCTCATAATACATTGAATCAAATACAATTATTTCATTGGTCATGACAGTTAGTTACCTTTCGAATTGCATCCATTCGCATCCCAGATTTAGCATTCAATTACATTGATAATTCAGTTCAATATCATTACCCCATATATTACATGACTGCGTGGTTGTATAGGCCTGTACTGACATATATTTTACTGTTTCGATATTGTTACAAATACGTTTCTTCAAATCATCTCATATGATATCATATGTACGAGGTATATACCGGCACAAATTTATATTACTTTCGATGTCCATGATTGCACATTCCTGATCAGGCCAGACTCAGATTCCGTAACACTATGTACCCATGTTCCCAACTCATAAATCTTTTACGTGCGTATTGTCGTTTTCATAACTACATGTTCAACGGGTTAGGCCATTTCCTGACCTAGTCTTTCTGACCTAGTCTTTCTGACCCAGTTTTTTTGCCATTCACTCAGTACGGCCTCTGTTATTGGCTACTGTGCTAATGAATATTCAAGACTATGGTATGGCTTGTCGAACATTCGCGCCGGCGCGGCCAAAGAGGCGGCCAGGAGGCGCAATTTTTTCGAACATTCGCGCCGGCGCGCCCAAAGAGGCGCGGCCAGGAGGCGCAATTTTTTTTTACACGCTAGTCATAGACGCCAGAGCTTTTCACAGCTGAGAGAGAAATCCTTGCTCTCTGCAATCGGCCACAGCCTGCGAGAGCACGCTCATGCCGATATCATCTGTTCCTTTGTACCATTGTATGTGGGTAATGAGTTGATATAAGGACACTAGAAAACCTATTATTGTGCACAAATGCCATGTTGTGATAAAAAGTTGAGTAAATAGATATGTGTTTGTGTTATAATTATTTCATGTTTGCTAGGTTTTATTAGACTATTTATTATTTTCTTTATCTGTCCCTCCCGACATGATGCTCTAAATCCTTTAGAGCAAAATGGAATCTCCCGTCTCTTTTTCCCCAAATCTCGCTAGAGAAAAAAATATTGGAGTCATCGACTGTTTGATAGGGGTGCATAATAAATTTCTACCAAAAATATTCCTTATTCAAACATTTTCATGAGATGATGTATTCTTCAATAATACAACAAGGATAAACAAATTCACTTTTATCTTATTGTCCAACAAAAATCCAGTGTTTTTTACATTATATTTTCTTTCTGAGAGCACCGTCCCCTTTTTCTGTAGTGGAGCAGTCCGGCGCCGGCAATTCCCGCGTGGACTAGCGCGCCTCCAGCTCACCAGCTCCTGGCGATGGCCGCCTCTTTGGCCGGCGCGACGTTCGACAAGCCATACCATCGTCTTGAATATTCATTAGTACAGTAGCCAATAACAGAGGCCGTCTCATGAAAACTGCCTCGTGTACAAAATGAATGGCAAAAAAACTAGGTCAGAAAGACTAGGTCAGAAAGACTAGGTCAGGAAATGGCCTAACCCATGTTCAACACATGATGTTCCGAATACGCCGTGACCCGGCCTCCTTATTCAAATTGTGAACGTATAAAGAAGGACGTGACAAGTTACATAGCATAGTAGTACGTACAGTACGCCACCTGTCACGTACGTTCTTAAACATGTAGGTATAACCTAATATCGGTACTGCATGTTTATTTAGCTTCATGGTTTAATCACGAACCCTGGTTTAATGATATGCGTACAGGGAGATTTATACCCACGGCTCCCTGGTTTATATCTACAGGCATGTACTAAAAGAAAGATTAGGCCTAGGCTATATATTACGGATTACTTTTGAAGCAGAGTGTGACTCTACATTCGAAATAAGTTGGCATGCGATGTCACTTACCAGGTTTTAGGAGACGCAAAAATCCAATAGTTAGCTGTAAATTGCACATACAAATGCCATCTTGGTGTGTAATATGTATATTAGCACCAGGCGGTCACATGTACACAGCTCAGTCTATATTGTCGTCTGATTGTATACAAGTCATTCAGAGTTATCGCGGCGTGTGTATCTCTGCCATTGTAGTGATTCCCTGAGCCGTTAGTCTACTTTTTCAGACCCACTTTGCTGGGCTAACTCTGCCATCCACGGGACATTTAGTCTACACTCGCAGACGCACTTCTCTGGCATCTTCATTATAGTCTACTCGAGGACGCGCCGAATTTTGTATTTGTAACAGCGGTCTGCCATACTTTTTTTTCTCAGTTTGTTTATAATAATGCTCTGTTTTCGTTTCTCAAAAATTGAGGGAAAAGGGTTATGCCTTTAATTCATTTAAAAATCTTAACAATACGCAAGGCCACTGCAGGCACCGCGATGTTGCCATGATTGTATTAATGACAGGGCCCGAGACTTGAAATACAGTATGACGTCACATTCTTGCATATAAGTCCATACGACTGATCGGATCGTCTTGTCTGCAGTGGAGTCAGTTGTATTTTGAAGTGAAATAAGAAAATTCACTCGTGAAATGTGTGGAGTTTTGTAGGAATAGAGAGAGAAACCTAGCTGGAATGTGAAAAAAATATGATGATTGCATTAGTCTCCATCACTTTATAACTTTCACTTTATCACTTTATCACTTATAACTTTCTCCATCACTTTCTCTGTCTTACTTTCTTTCTCTCTCTCTCTCTCTCTCTCTCTCTCTCTCTCTCTCTATCTATCTCTCTCTGTTGGTCTGTCTTTCGGTCTGCCTGTCTATCACCTTCCTACACAAATCCAATGACCACGTCGAGCCAGTTGCGGAGTCGTGCGACTGATCGGATCATGACGTCTGGTTTGTGGCCTTAAAACGACTGCCACAGGAGACTAGGCCCTCTCTACGCCTCTTGATCAAAGGTCTGCAAGTAGCATGAGTCGCGGACTCTTTTATTGGTAGAAGGTCGTTTGTTTATTGTCCCATTCCAAGGGCCGATGTACCTTCTATCATGCCTTTAGATATACTAAAAGCTTATGAATAGGAGTAACATCGATTTCTAGTTTATAAGCTACGTATCATTCTCTACATTACTGGGGGTACCGAGAAGAACCAGGGGCTTTTCACTATATTTCACTATGAGCACCGTGCTTCAAAAGCCTATGATAAGGAGTGGCATTGAATTATTTTGAAAAAAAACCCTCAAATCTACAGTGTTAGGGTGCTTCAGTGGCCCATATTCCGAAGTGTTTGCGACTAACTGGACTAACTTTCTGGGACGCCAAACAAATCAACAATCCATGAAACATTTTTATTTCTTCAATATAATTGTTTTTTTTTTTCCCTCGGAATCACTATGGTATATGGAGTTTGTCCACATAATAATTACAGTGTAATTGAAATTACCCACTATTGCGATTCAGTAATGTAAATCAATAGTTTTGTGATAGCATCAGTTGATTTTTTTTTTGCTCCCCATAAATAAAGTATAAAACATACGTTTAGTGCGTAGTTTGGTAATTAAACCAAGGAGATACAGGCATTTCATTGCAATGTTTCAGTACAAGTCATGTAATTGAAAAAAAAAACGTGAATAGGAATGACATCGATTTTTATTGCACGCTTCACATTCTGTATTGTTTAAGGCCATATACTGTACTCGGAAGACAACAACCCTCCAAAGGGTAATCATGAGCAATCTTCTTGCCAATGGTTGTCCATTTTAGAAACTTGCTGAAAGTAATTTGCACTCAAATGATCCACATTTGGAGTAATTAGTGATTAAATCCCAAATCATCAACTGTTCGACCCAAACATTTTGAGGATTTGGGATTTAATCACTAATTACTCCAAATGTGGATCATTTGAGGGCAGATTTATTTTAAAACCTGTTTGAACGCACCTATAGACAGAATGTGTTTCTATCAACGTTCTCTATAGAATCAGCATTTCAATCACGTTCGAAAACTTCAGTATGCTTCAGTATACTAAGGGGGCGCCCTTCATTAGCTTGAAACTGTTCCAATTGAGGACATTGATTAACCATCGTACCAGTTACATATCACGTTCATTGAAAAAGCGTAGTATAACTATAACACGTTTTAGAATGACGGTGGTTGTCTTCCATGAATCTTAAGAAGTCATCCTTTTTCTTCTTCTCAAAGATCTTTATAATGTTAGCAAGACGTCGATGCTACAGCAGACGACGCGACGACTCTGCAACTGACTTAATCTCAGAACCTGGTCATTGGATTTGTGCAATGTGACGCCACATACTGCAGTCGTAGCCTCCCGTACAGCTGCAGAATCGTGACAAAATCGTGTCATTTGCGATGGAGTTTATAGAAGTTTTGAGAACCATGTGATAAATCAGAGTTACGATGGTTCGAAGGAAACTTTGGATGTGGACTACTCCTTTAAACAAAGTCGTTTTCAAATAGGGAAGAATATATTTGTCCTCTCTCTCATCGTTTCCCCGTTTTGTGTACCATCTTTTATGTACAACACTCCTCAGTTCCTCTTCCTTTCTCACACATTTCTTTCATCTCACTTCCAGACATCACGGGCAACTCCTTAATCAATGAATCCACTCAAACAAAAACTTTCCTCATTTCAGCATTTCTCTCTTTTTTAATATAACCAATGTACAAGTGTATAATGCTTACAATTTCTTATCGCGTACTTCGTTAAAATCTCCCGTCATTTCTGCCTCGGAAAATTTTCCATTCATTTATGTACTTATACTTGTTCCCAACTAAAGATGACCAGCGCTGTTCCAAGATCACGTTTCTGCTATCCCATGAATCGCATCTTCCAACAGGATGTCATCTATTATTTCATAGCTGCCTATCGCCTATATCTAATGATAACTGCATGTCATGCATGTGTTGCTTCATGTTATTTTTAGTCGAAAATATCATTAAACAATAAAAATACCCAAAACGACTCTTCCACAGGCTAGGCAAAAATCGAACATCAAAAACAAAATATGTAAGTCCCAAATGGTATGTATAATGGTTTGGTATTAAGTAATTATTTATCTACCTTCTATTTCATAAGTCATAACCCTATCGGCGGATTATCTTCCTCGCACCAAGCGCCTTTTCTGATCGAACGTTCCGTTCGATCTGCTTCAGTTTCACATCAGCTGTACAAATGATTACTTATCATTCCCTCTATCATGAATGAACGACTGTTGCATCTTCCTTCCATTTCCACATCGTTCTTGCAATTGTTATACGCATTCTAAAATTAACGGTCCGTTTAAACATGTTAAAAGTAAATATTAAAATACAAACGACTACAGTCGGCCCCTTCACACAACGAAACGTAACATTGCTCCATCATTTTCCTATGCATGTCCGTCAAAAGCATTCAACGAAAGTGATCAATTAGTCTTTGATCAAGGACAGAGAGAGATTAACATGCAGGTCATATCATTTGGAGCAGCTAGGTCTTGGAGACACACAGACAAAACACACAAACACCCACATTCCGTAGCCTGTGGAAAGGTCCTTTATCCAGCCACGTAGTTCGCTTATATCTGCACCCCTCCCCCACCCTCACCCACCCAATACACGAATAACATAATCACGATGTATTTTGTTTGTGACAATACACTTTTTTTGTACAATTCGAAAAAAAATGTCATACCACTATTACATATTCTTACATCAACTGCCAATAAGTGTTTCTTGAATATGTCTCACCCATCTTTTTAAGTTGGTACATGGTTATTTAATATCTTAAGAAATGTGGCTACGAGTATCGCATTGATCCACGCATCCGCTCTACAATGGTACGATAATAATCGACTACTAGTATGTAATGGAAATCACTAGATGTACAAACTGATGTGGAAATTATTTGTTTTTGTATGACAGAGAGCCTCCAATGTTCATAGTAAACTTTTACTTTCTACCTTTCACACTTGAAATATACTAGAGAATGTGCACATAACTACCGACTGCTGCACATGACTAGAGAACATTTTTTTGAAAAGTGACGTGACATAACACGTGTATCATTCACAACTTACACGAGAAGACACTAATGGCCATGTCTTAAACGTATCTCAATCACCCGAGTGAGGCAACCTCGGGTGCCGGCGAATGTCGAGTTTAACCCTTACATCACCGGGCCTTGACACCCACATTGGCTTACTCCACATCTTCGTGCCAAAGGCAACGACAGAGTTAACATGGGACTTCTTAATCGTTCTTTGAAGCTCATGTTCAGATACGACAATCAAACATAGTCATCAGTGACGTCACTGATGCCCTGATCAATTGATACTGGGTCTGCAAAAGTTAAAACAATGACAATTTTGCGGAAACGATTTTGGAAGAGCATCACTATGGTTACTGATGTGCATTGGGTGACCAACACGCTATATCAAACATTTAAGAAAAAAGAGGGTTGGTGATGGAGGGGGGGGGGGGGAGGGGGGGGGGGAGAGAGGTGAATCTGGACCCTCAGCTAGTGAAGGGTCAAGTAATGTCTTCATGTAAATACACATTTCCGTCTGCTGAAGTGCTCCTCAATCATGATTGACAAATCAAGTTTTGAAGAGATGAGGCCGTTCCGGATACACATTGTTTATGTACAACTGTCTAGCAAATTCTATGCATACTTGGTCTTGGTCAACCAGAAGGCTCACTATTGACGATTTGCCCGACCTAGCAATGTGCAATATATGCAAATGAGGCAAATGAAAGGAAACAAGAGAGGAATACATGAATCACTAACCATCTAGACTTGTCTGGAGAAGCGACATAAACAGAAATATGTTTGCATGTCACTTTGCAATTATTGTAACATTCAAGTTATAGTAACTACCATGGAAAAGGCCAACCAATAAAGACTCAGCATTACAGCAGTTGCCATGGTAATTACTTTCAATAACAAGTTACAATTATTGTAAGCTGCAGCATGGCCCAAGAGAACTGCTTCAGTGCTATATCTGTATGCTTTGTTACCTTGTCCTAGTAGAAATAACGCATTTTACAATGACTCCTCTACACTACCGTGATTAATAAATATGTCATATACATGTATTGATTACACCTTGTACACGACGAGCATTACATTCACGCACTGTTTTCCCCATTATATAGAACGTTCATCTAATGCATAGAAAAAGTGGCGGCCATTTTGAAATAACGGCCATTAGGTATTTCTGGACGTTAAAGAAAGAAAGCTTAATCGCACCAGTTCTAGAGGGTAAAGCCAATGTATTATGCTCCTATGCATGGCTTCATTCTTTTACGCATATATATAACGTCTACATGCATTCTGTTATTATTTCAATAACATCACAAAATGATCAAGTGTACAGCCATACAAACATACATACATTATAATAATATTAGATTTTAAAATCATTCAATACATAGGCAAATTGTATTTTGTACACAAGAGTATATATGTTTTTCTTAGTTATTTTTTTTTATTATTCATAACAGATTTACAACACTATCTGGCACATAAAAATGGCGATTGGAATTGTAAGTGGTAGTAGAAATAAGTCTGGAAAAAAACAAAGGACAAACCCATACACAGAAAGCCCAAAGTTGTTGTTTTTTCTCCTTTCCAATTAGCAGATATAAACGATATGCGATAGTTGGGCGCATGACTTTCCTTGAAAATTAGTTAGTCTAAATAATCCAAACCTTGATATCATTTATTGAGAAGCATTAACAAGGTATTGGCCCTTTATTCCCTTACCACTGACAGTGTACAGGCACATACTTGATGGTGACACCGTTTCAAAACACATGTGTCTGAAAAATCAGACTAGATCCTGCATGCCTGGCTGGGCGGACTACTTGTTGGGAAGCCTACAGGTACAAACATGTGGGAAATAGTCTCTGAAGTTTCAGACTGACTGATGTGATGAAATATGTGTACATTTTATGTCATTGAAGTCCTTGTGCGATCTTCCAAAGGAGCAAACTATACATATTCTTAATCCTACACACACACACACACACCTAAGAATGTGTTTTAACCCTCTCATTACCAAATAATGATAGTCCCATGTTAATTCCAACGCAGATTACCCTTTATACCCTACGGGAATGAGGGAACTACCAAAAGACATGGCAAAATGCCAGGTGATGTTGACAGAAATTAATTAATCATTAATGAGACGGCATACTTCCATTCCCCCTTATCTGCATGTCACCCAGTTTGTAGCCCTATAAAACAAGTTTGACTGTTGACTAGTCAGGGAGAAGGTATAGCTTTAATTTAAAGGCACATGTTAAATTTGCCACGTTTTCTTCCCTTAATACACCAGTAACCATCAAATTCTTGGTATATGCACATCAAAGTATTGTTGAAGTGGTAACATTAAATCACTTTAGCAATCCAAATGGTGTATGCAATAAATATGAATCAATACTTTCAAAATTGGATGAACTACAGCATGAGCAGTATTGTAAAATATAGAAGCAACTTTTAATCTTTTAATCTGTAATAGAGGGAGGGAGGGAGACAGAGAGAGAGAGAGAGAGAGAGAGAGAGAGGGGGGGGGGTGGGGGGGATAATGAGGTGGGGAGAGATTGGACAGAAGGAGGGGGGCAGGGAGAGGGAGGAATAGAGATGTGTGGCTGTGAAAGAGGGGGGGGGGGAGAAGGTGAGAAGAGGGGTGAGGAGTGAAGAGAGATGGTGAAAGAGAGAGGGGGTGGGGTGGGGAGGGAGAGGAGAGAGGGAGAGAAGATAGCCTAAACAACCCTTGACACAATTATCTAACCTCTCATTCCATCACAATTTAATCAGAATTAATACACCTAAATCACCTATTTAATTATGTTAGTGCAGACCCAAGGTCACTGATAAAGAGAGAATCTATTTACCACCCATATTCCTTACTCTAGTTATGTCTATTGACTTAATACTCTTGACATACTCACTGCCAAAAGGAATTGCAATGAGCAGAAACTGAGGCAGGTCTTAATAGGGGTGTGGAAAAAGTCTTAATGACAGCTCTGCCAAAAGCAAAGTATTTTGGGTGATAGGTGAGCTGGTACTTTCTGGGTGAGCTGGTACTTTCTGGCTCTGCCAAAAAAATTGTGAAGATTAATTCTGCTCACAACGCTCACAAGAGTACACATGATTCTGCAGCAGAGAGGCCTTAAACATCTGATGTATTTGGTGTACTGTCATATATTTGCGTTAATCCCATTCTAAGGGAAATTATAACACAGAAAAACACACAGCCAAAGTCCGAATAGTGCAATTATTGATTTTTATAACTGAATGCAAACAAGCAAATAATCGGTACAGTACAGTACAGCTAAGGTATTCATGCAGATGTGCCCAAAGACTATAGCATACAGTACTCACAAGAGAGAAAATGAAGTGTGGAACCACAATCAATTCATCAATTCATAGGGGAAGACTTTTCCAAAAGCTATACATTCTGGGCTGGCGTGAGCTACAGCCGTGTCTATGTTAAAACTCTCTTGGCACCAAGCCATCCAAACCACATTGGGCTATTACACATGTTATACTCCCAGGGACTGAGAGGGCTATGAAGGAGTAAAGTGGTGCAGTGTAAAATCATAACAACAATCTCAACCGACTTTCATCGACAAATCGATTAAATAGCGGCAAAACAACTTTTGCTGTAAAGTGCAGAATATGTTCTGAAGAACAGAGGCTATATTCATGAGATCTTGCTCACCTAGTTGTTGTTTCTAGCATGTATAAATCTACACACATATGTCATAACTAGGGTAGAAAGTTGAAATAAATATGGCCTTAGATCATTTATAATCATTCAAGTCATACCAACCGTACATTTCGCCTCTGTCATCCTGCATTGTTTAGAAGCTCTTATTAAGACACAAACGATTATCAATCAATTTTTGATACAGCGGTGTAGTTGCTCTATCGGTTGTCTTGTCTTGTGGTACACAAATATACAGCCAATGCATTGTGAACAATCAAGCATGCAGGATAAAATAAAGCAACAATAAATAATACAAATTACAGCAAACAAAAAATAGGAGAGGAGGAAAAGAGAACCAAATTGCAACACAATTGTATTCTATGTGTGATCAATACTAATATGGACCACAACTTCAGAATGACATAAATTAGTCTAACTTTTTTGTAGTTTTTATACAGCATCTACTTACACTCATAACTGTTCACTTGGTCCTGCATATATGATAGTAGATTCTTATGCACAAAAACTGCCGACTCATACCGTTACAATATCGCTCTACGCTAGCTCACTGAATTATCTCAGGATGCATTTGATGCATTTTTCAATATTTGTGACAGAAAAAATGCTTGTGAGCTTGTGTCTGATCTTCAGAAGATGCAGAGCAAGAAATCAAAATCTAATTGAAATAAAACAACAATTTATCATCACTCTACCACTACAGTTCTCAAACAAGAGCATTGCAAACAAACTAACTGAAGAGAGAAAGTGTCCTTTGGTTTTCCTGTATCAACCAGACTACACTGATGAGGGTTTGGGGCAGGGATTAACAAAAAACTCGATGGATACACATGTCGGCTATCCGTTTCCTTTGTGGCAGACAATAATTTAAATGTCATACAAAGACAAGTGGTGATACTATACAAGCATGAAACGGCATGAATTAAATGTCCAGTCAAAAACATTTTGATCAACCTCTATGTGCATGAGAGCATGATTGAGTTGAGTTTAGGTGGCTAGAAGATTTATATTTTTACAGAGAGATTTGATTAAACAAGGCTATTCAGATGAAGTGGAATATCTCCCTTGGTACTCTTGATTCCTACAGAGTAATTGTCAGTGTAAACACAGCCTTCTACCTAGCCTTCTCTGACTGTACACAGTACTTGCCTGATTCACACTGCATTTTGTCTCATGATTTTCAATTTCTCCATGGACAAAGACAGATGAAATGTGTCAATCGTAGAGCACCACATTTCAGCTTTGTGTGTCCACAACTCTCAACTCTGTGCATTATATACAGACTCATAGTTAAAGATTGTCAGTCCCTTTTGCAAGCTTAAAATTTGAAATCATCTATCACGATCGTAAATTGAAGAAAGTGTGATTCAAGACCATTTCTAAGAATATAGCATGTTGAAGCTTTCTGTATATGTAAAAAATTTCAGCCGTTAAATTTCAAACCGACTTTTTTCGTACCACGAAAAAAGTATTAGTCTTTGTTACAGTATCTATGTGGTTATTATGCGAGTGTGAAATCCTAATTTTATGAGTAACTACCAAACTTTGGAGATGATTCCTTCTGAAGAACAATTTTTTTCATAATGCGTTTTATAATTTAATTAACAGATTAATCAATAAAGCACATATTTCAACACAAGCTGCTAAGAGCCTGGGGTAAAGACTATTAATCAGACGTTGTTTACGTGCATTATTTGAATTTTACACTACGTATCAGTTTCAAATTGTGAATATAGAGCTTGCTAACACTTCTCTATATGTTTTGTCAATGTTTCGACGGTTTTGTGGTGATCTGAAAAAGGGACTGGCTGTCTTTAAGAGTACTTCTTTCTGCACTCCAACCCAGAAAAACCCCCACCTAAACCATGAAATGAATAAAAAAAAAAAAAAAACACTATGAACTGCATGAAATAAGTAAACATAAACCTCACACTGATGATGATTTCATTGCAAATTTAGACATGGTTGAAAAAAAAATGTGGTTACCTACTTTTTTCTTTTTATACAGGTGCTTTGTACAACGTTTTGAAAGATTTCCATTCGAAAAGCTAGTCTCATGCATCTGGGGGAAAGAGGGCGACAAACAGAGCATTCAACCTTATGAATATTCAACTCATAAATATTCATAACCTTCTCTTCTCAACCATGTGCCTGCAAACTGAAAATTTCGCTGGTAGCACATGAGGGATCCCCGGAGATACGCGGAAAGGAACGTTCTTTTGATCCATGACCAAAGATCGCTATTCAAGATCGTCGATACGTTCTTCATTGATTCAGGGGTGACGGGCATCGCTTTTCTCAGGACAAGAGCAAGAATAGGAGGAAAACAAAAAACCCAAGAAGATAAGGACATTCTTCAGATGTATATGGTACAAAGAAAGTATTGTAATTCAATATAACGTTCTTTTAGATAATCGTCATTTTATTTGTATTTGTTTTTCACATGAAAATGACAAGTGTAACACTAGATAAGGGGACGTGGGAGTGACTAGGTGGGGCGCCTCCTCCTACGGACAACACTTGGATCCTGATCCGCTTCCTTCTTTGTCCTCCGGCTTCACCACTCCGGACGAGCCAGTCTCTCTCTGTGGGTACTGCGGAGGTACAAAAGAAAGGAGGAGAAGGTACAGATTATTCAGAGAGTTAAATAACCAAAATGAAGGAGATATTTCATGCAGTGTACAAATATATGTGTTTATATTCCATGTACTAAGAATGTTACTATATGATTGGTCAAGAGTTGATCACGTGATAAAGCGTAGTTTTGCCCATCTGATCACCGGAGAAGAAAAGTTCATTACACTCTAGGTGATGGTACTTTTTGGTTTCGCTAATCTCTTCACTCCTCACAGTCCTAAAGCGTGATCAATATTTTGAGTACGCGCGAAATAAAAGTGCATTACACTTGGACTATCAATTCCTACTAAAGCGTCCCAACACGCGTATTAATGCATGTCCTACACGCGCATGTTCACCACCATGGCAGCGGCTTGGGGTTAGGTAGAGAAGTAAACATTACTTTTGTTCGTCAAATTGTCATTTTTGGTATAAGTAGAGAGAGGCAGAGAGAACTCTGGCCAAGCTAGTATTACTCTGACTATGGGTCCTATAACATACTATGTCTACTAGCTTTTAACCTCAAGAAGGATTTAATGGTTCAGAGGATTGGGCGGGGGGGGGGGGGGGGGGGGGGGTAACAGAGAGAACTCTGGACAAGCCAGTATTACTCTCATTATGGGTCCTTTAACATACTATGTCTACTGGCTATTAACTTCAAAAGGATTCAAAATGGTTCAGTGGATGGTGTCCAGCGAAAAAAATACACGGGGGCGGCGGGCGAATTCGCCCCGGAAACACCTATAAGAGCCCCCGAAACAGGCCCAAAATGCAATTTCGGGGGCGACACAAAAATAGGAAATCGCCCCCGTAACATTTGCTACACTACTACAAGCAGCCGCTCTCTTCTCGCGCCACTAGCTGGGCCTGGGCGCGGCGCGGCGTCGGTTTTACCGACTCACTGCTGCATGCAGCATTCACTGTATTGGCGCAAATGGCTAGTTAGTCGATGCTGTCGTGTCCAACGAGGCAACGAACGTGTGTGTACGCACGCATAGATAGCTAGCGTTTCTTCGATGCGCGCGCCCGATACGAATGTATAGTCCATGTATGGTAACCGGTATGCGTGAGCATGAATAATGAATGCAGCGCGCATACATCTCATGCGGTGCGTGTGCACTGTGCATGCTCCCAGGGCGTGAAATTTTTCCCCGTTCACTCCCAGTGCCGGGCCGCCAGTAGTCTAGGTTCTAGACGTATTTTATCAGCCCTCATTCGTACACAGCGCGCGATGAAACCCAGCGCAACGATATCGAGTGATCGCGCGATCGCCGAGAATTGCCAGCCCGGAGAAAAAACTGGCAATTCTCGGCGATTGCGCGATCACTCGATAACGTTGCGCTGGGTTTCATCGCGCGCTGTGTATGAATGAGGGCTGATAAAATACGTCTAGAACCTAGACTAGGCCGCCAGACGCGCCGTGGCTAGGCTGTATTGCTTCCCCGGCCGGGGCAGCGCTAGCGCAGGTCGCTAGTGATAAACAAACGCACGTGCATGTGTTTACCACCAGCGACCTGCATGCACGTACCGGCTGGAAACAAAGTCAAAAGTGAAATAACAAACATTATATTTTTTGCTTCTTGCATAACGCCTGACGGCCTGAGTGTCTGTGTCATTAGTAATATGAATTGTACTATGAGCCTATGACTATGAGCATGTGATGGTGTGACCTGTGACTCTCGCCTGTGACTGACTGAGTATGTTGCTGTTGTGTCATTTGATTTTGAATTTGATGTAATGCTGACATGTGTTCATTCACATGTACATTGTCAAATTAACTGAGTCAATGGTGAAGTTTGTTTTCAAAAACGGTCCTTGCATCAAATCAATGCATCGAAAGTTTTCAACGACTTTATAAATAACAAAATAAATTACTACTTTTTAATAAGTTAATGGATAAATATGAAGCAGGAAGCCCAAAACCTCAAACAAAGATATATTAGCCAGTAAGCCTACTAAATAAACTGAACAAATAGTATCCTTTTGTGAATTAATGAAAAAGTAGCCCCCCAAAAGAGTAGCCCCCGAAATGGAAAAAGTAGCCCCCGAAAGTTGAAAAAGTAGCCCCCGAAAATTTCCCCAAAAATGAAAATGGAGCCCCCGAAATGAAACAATTATTTTTTTCACTGAATTGGTGTCAGATTAGACATGGATGGATTTTTTCTGGTCCCTTTATGACAAAAGGTGTTTATCCTCTTAAAGGATACGACCATGGAATGAGCTAATGAACTCTAAGCTTTGTAGCTGTCGCCATGGTAATGTCAACAATTCCATCACACTATTGATGTAGAGCAGGAGCCTCAGTCAAGAGACCTTACAAGCCTAGGAAGTTACTAAAAATGCATGAAGCTGATTGCACTTCACTTGCTAATACCCAGTAGGCTGAGTAAAGCCCCCGTTCCACTATGCTTTTTAAAGGGCATATACTGTACTGGGAAGGCAAAAAAGCCTTCAAAAGGTAATTGCTAGCAATCTGCTTGCCAATGGTCTCAAATTCATGTATTGTCCATTTAAGAAGCTTGCTGAAAGTTATTTGCCCTCAAATGATCCACATTTGGAGTAATTAATGATTAATGATTAAATCCTCAAAATGTTTGGGCTGAACATTTTGAGAATTTGTGATTTAATCACTCATTACTCCAAATATGGATTATTTGCGGGCAAATAACTTTCAGCAAGTTTCTAAAATGGACAATACATGAAGTTAAGAACATTGGCAAGAAGATTGCTAACAATTACCTTTTGAAGGCTTTTTTGCCTGCCCAGTACAGTATATGCCCTTTAATGATTGCAACATGCACTGAAAAGGAGCTACCATGAGAACAGCCAATCAGCTCTTGAGTATTTCCGTCGTTGCCATGGAAGTTACAAGCAATTTACCTTCTTGAGGATGTCTGCTGCGAGTGTCATGAAAGCCTGTTCAACATTGATGTTTGCCTTTGCACTCGTCTCGAGAAACTTGATGCCATTCTCTTTTGCGATCTGTGGAAAGACAAGACAAACATACATGTAGTTTAGAGAAGAATTACAGTAACACTTTCTATACTACATAAAATGTCGCTCTACATAATGTGTTCAAGTTCAAGTTCAAGTTTATTCAAACCAATAAAGAAAACAACATTTTGACAATTAATTGACAAAGAAAGAATATGATAGGTTTGGGACCCCGGAGAAAGCAGAGCTTGTGATAGGGGTCCCTTACAAGGTACAGTATAGACACACACACAAAAAAATATATAACGAATGGCATATTTATTTATGTGTGTGTATAAGGTGTGAAGACATTAACACATGGCACACAAAGAGTAACCTATATTTCATCACAAGTTCAGCTTGCAGAAGATTATAGAACAAAATGTGTCACAAATTATTATGAGAAAGCTCCTAGTCATCCCAAAACCGTACACAATACAAGGGTAATAAGTCCTGATAGTTATTTTTTCGAAATGTTTTTGTCAGGCAAAGTCCTGATAATTATTCAATGCAAATAATTTTGCACTCAATTCCACAGAATTTCATTTGAAGGAACATAGAGTCCACTAGCCTTTAAACTTTTACAGTTTCATTCAGGGCAATTGTCCATTATCTGTATCTATGTCAGGTGGTTTATGGCAGATGTCTATTTGGGCTCTTGCAACAATGCCTGAAGGCTGATCTTGGGTGTGTAAACTAACCAAGCATTGATGTCAAACAGTGTAATGAGGTATTTGCGATCTAGGGTTCTACTACAATCATAATCAGACCACTATCATTAACATTATTCTCACCAATACTGTTTTATATTTTGTATTCTCACCATGCATAGTGTACTATTTGCATGTTTTGGGTAGTTTACATGGAAGTGTGTAAACTAACTGAGAATTGATTACATAATGAGGTATTTGTGATAGGGGCTCAACAAATATACACTAACCATTGCTATCAACCTTGCGTAACTGGATTTTCAAACTCACACAACAAAAATGGCATAATGGCCAATACTGTTCAATCGATACTCTCTCATCATAAAAGTGCACTTCCTGCTTGTTTTAACCAAACTTACATCGGGAGGAAATCATTTACCACACCATTTACTCTTTTATATCATGCCATGAGCATGTAATTTTGTAGATTTTGAAAGTACACCAACTGTAAGTATTTATTCAAATTGTAGACCGTGTTTCTTACTTGTATTAAAAATTCATTCGGTCAGTGCTGATTTATAACACATTTTCTCATCATTTTAAGTGTGCTATATGGTTGTTGTTGTTGTTGTTGTTGAGCAGCTTCCAGCATAGGTGTGATAAGAAGGATTAATAGACCCCAACCTAAGGTGTGCAAACTAACTAAGAATTTATGACATAAGGGTTTACTCCTTCTAATAAGGTTCTTCTACAAGTTGGCCAAAGCAATTACAATGTCAATAAAGGTTGTACCAGTATTCAGTGGCTAGTACACTGATTGCAGATATATTTATTCAAAATGTAATATTGATTTTGTTACCTTACCTACACAACACAGATGACTTAATGCCTAATATTGATGTTATTCTGCATTTTCTCATCATAAAACACTATTCTAAGTTTTAAAACACATACTTAATGGATGATCTTTATGATTTGTATCATCCTTGCATGGCAAGAGAGTTGCCCATTTTGACAATTTTGAAAATCTGAACTTCAATGATATTTCAAGTGCATTCAGATTACTTCAGTTATCAAAACAATCATTATTATCACTATAATATTACTTACATTTTTTTTTTATATGATCATCATTTTCATTTCTTTTCAGATTGCTACCATTGGTATTATTATCAGTTATCATTCCTGTTACTCCATTACTATTATTTTCAATTCTAACATTGCCATCATTGAATTATCACATTGCTATCTATCATTCATTCATTATCATCATTGCATCAGGTAAATTCTTGGCTACTTACCGTCTCTCCTCTGTCCTTGTTGATCATCCTCTTGTCATCCATGTCACACTTGTTGCCTAGTAACATCTTCTCTACATCTTCATTTGCATGCTGTTGGAGATCAAGGGTGTGAAAGAAAAAGAGGGAGATAGAGAGATAGAGAGATAGAGATATATAGAGATCGAGAGACAGAGAGATAGACAAGGTTAGAGAGAGAGAGAGGGAAACACATCAGAGATTAGTCAAAAGTAATCAGTATTCATACGTGAAAATCGAAAGATAGCGTGTGTGAGAGAGAAGGAGAAGACACAGACAGACACATAAGACACATTTGATGTAAGTCACAGGTCTTGGATCAGTGTAGCATGGATTGATGACAAACAGGCTAAATCCAGCCCAGCAGACCAGAACCAATGAAGATACACATGGCAGAACTAAGTCCACTTAATTCTGATTTTCTGATAAGTAAACGGTAATAAATCTCAATAACAAGTTGATCCTAAAGCAAATCATTGTGGAAATCTTTGTGAAATTTGACTAGTAAAAATCAAGTTCAGAGTACGGTAACATTTTGAATACTGTTCTAATACACATTCACTCAGTTGCTCTTTATATTACTCCATTCTGCTTTTCTTGAGATTTCACAAGAGGGCACATTTCAAATCTCATCATGCATGGTCTGCTATGGTAATTTAAAATCAACAGGCTTAAACAATCAATTTTGGGTAAAAAACAAAATCGTTTTTTTATCCCACTTTTTAGATTGACAGTGAAACTCCAGAGATTGTTTGGCAAATTGTACTATTTAAACATGTACTTAAACAGATCTCTACATTAAACAAATTTTCATGGGCAAGCATTTTGGATTCGTGTTTTGGGGAAGTTGCCTAAAAAAGCAACTTTCATTTTTTGCTGGCGATTTTTCAAACATTTTTTGCGGCCAGTGTAAATGGCCAAGTGGGGACATTTGAGACCGTTTTGGTACTGACTCCAGAGTGAAGTAAGCCAATGCAGCTCCTTCCCTTTCTTCCCTTTCCCTTTCCTTTATATGCCAATTCCTTTGAGCTCTAGTGTATGCCAAATCAACCCACTTAATCATGCTGGGCATTATACCCCATATAACGAAATTCTTTACAGGGTGCTCTTCTCTTATTTTTGCATGAAACCGTTTTTGTTCCCCACCAATAACATACAGTGAAACCCGTTTTAGCAACCACCAGCATAGAAACACCACCTGTCCACCTTTCCTTCAGAGAAAATTCCTCATAAAAAAATGTATTAATGTAATATGTACATAAACACCACCTGGGCCCTGTTGCATAATACTAACCATTAATGGTAACTTTATCATTAATGGTAACTACCATGGTAACATTGCTCAACAGCCAATCAAATTCAAGGTTTCTATAGAAGTTGCCATTGGAAGCAAAGTTGCCATCAATGGTAAGTTTTATGCGACAGGGCCCAGGTCGTGTAGATCACATGTCTTGTCTCCCCTGAGCTGTCTTTATGTACAGGTTTCAATGTACAGTTTCAGGTTTCATTCTTCAGGTTCTACAGACTTCACTGTAGAGGTAAATATACTGACCTCCTGGATGTTCCTGAGCCACTTTGCGATGTTGTCGAAGGTCTTCTCCTGTGTGATGTCATAGACCAGCATGATGCCCATGGCCCCCCTGTAGTAGGACGTTGTGATGGTGTGGAATCGCTCCTGCCCCGCCGTATCCCAGATTTGTAATTTGATCTTCTTACCATTCAGCTCTACCGTTTTAATCTTGAAATCAATACCTGCAAGATATGCACAGAAGTAGAAGAAATGAGAATGTTACATGTACATGTTTGCAATATACCATGTATTGCAGGGGCTACATTTAGTTACCCTGAACCCCTGTGTACAGGTTATATTTGTCTGTCATTCATCTCTACTGTTTCAATCTTGGAATACATACCTTGTACCTGCAAGATATGCCCAAAAGAAAAAGCAACGGGAATGTTGTACATGTTCATATATTTTGCATTGTAAAGTACCAATGTGGTGTCGTCATATCCATTGTTATGTCGGTTTCTAGTTCTTAACAACATCACTCAAGTGAGAGTTTCACTGGTCCAACATTGTCTAGCGGGCTAGTATTAGGCACTCCCAAAGAGAGTACCCATTCTGATCACTGATGTTTGCTTTACCCACATACATGTAGTTCAGAACCAGTTGTCCTGACAACATGCTCAAATGACATCACACTTCATTACTCAACCACGTATTGCCGAGTTTACATCACCGTGAGATTTGTGTGATTTTTTTTTACCATTCAGCTCTACTGTTCTAATCTCGAAATTGATACCTGAGTTGTACAGAGAGATGCAGAAGAAACAAGAACTTGAATGTTACATGTTCATGTAATACTGGACCGATTCATCTAGACCTTGAATACAGTACACATATACAGGGAATATCATACATGTACATGTACTAATATTGGACTATTCAGTGAAACTACTGTTTGGTTGTTCTGTTTTAATCTTAAAATCAATAACTTGCAAAGAAACCCAGAAAATGAAAGAACTTGAATGTTACATGTTTGCGTATTTACTGGTTAAGTTCATTCACACTTTGAAATACATAGTATCATACTACTGTTCAGCTCTTCTGTCTTATTCTTGAAATCAAAGAGTTACATTATATACATGTACAAGTACATGTATATCACGTGCACTGCAGTAAACATAAATGAATCTGAAATGTAAAGGGGAAGAAACACAAAGCATTTTTTTTGCAGAAATCGAAACTCAAAAAAGGTGCATACACTGTAACTATACATGTACAATCATCACTGTAAGCGATTAGCCATAATCAGCCTATCATAAGAAACTTTCTGCGGATATAAAGGCAAGAGCGTTACTTAAGACACTTTATTGCGCATCCCATTCGAACATGCTTCCCCCACTAGCGCTAGGTTGACCAATGTTCATACCCACACTGACTGACCTAGCGTGCCCCTTACTTGACCTTTGTTGCAGAGGTCAATCAACAAAATGCTATCAACTCACGTTTGAACTCTTCAGATATAAATAACAAGGCCTTCCATCTTTTAGAATTGCAATTACTCTGGATCAATCGCAAGTGCAATCCCCTACATGTATCTCTACTGAACAGAACTCAATCGTAAGTCAAGTTACAATTGATTGTGGTTCTTAATCAGACACAGAACGGAGATTCTGAAAAAAAAATAGAATCAGAATTTTAAATCAGCTTTTGTAAATGCCAATTCATAATGGTGATTCTAGAACATTGGCATGTGGACACACCCTTCAAGTTAGTGTACTTTTCTATTTATAACACTGACACAATGCTTACTGTACATCTCATCCAGTTCATTGGGGCTTATCAAACACACACACACACACACACACACACACACACACAGGAAGGGTATTCTGTACACAGATTACAGCTATAGGTACAGACTAAACCACTGATTTCAAATTGGTTTTCATCTCACACACCTGACATAACACAGAATCTTAAGGCTTCTATCATCTATCAACAAGGTGGTGACAAATTTGTGTTTGCTCTACACAAACATCTAACTACATGTACTGTACACATGTACTAGTGCATATATTCAAATCTGATGTCTGAGTCAAAAGCATGTAAAACCATTTCAGTATATTTGGACCCCCATGTATAATTCTTGCATAATTTTACTTAGTTATGGAACATTTCCAAACTTAAAGTTTATAAGAATTAATATTTGTTGTTTTAGCACTAATTAGTAGGGAACGTATGTATCTGCGATGTTTTCTACTTGTCATTTCCATTCAAGTAAACAATGAATGAGGAGTGAACGTGTACCTTGTAAGTGAGAAAATGAATGTGGGGACATTGTCCCAAAAGTACAGTACCTTCAATCTATTTCTGTCCCTCAAAGAACAACAGAACAACTTCGCAAGTTGTTACTAAGTTACCATGGCTACCCCTACTACTAGTATAGGGCGCAACCTTACCATCAGTGGCTTGGTACCCGCCATAGGGTGCCAGCCCCCCTGACTGAGAAGATAGAGATGACGGCTGTCATGTCCACATATCATTATTACAGTACTACCCCATCCCTCCCCCTTCCTCCCCCTCACCTCTCCCTACCACTTTCACTCCAACCCCACCCCACCCCACGTCTTACCAATAGTGGCTTGGTACCCGCCATAGGGTGCCAGCCCCCCTGACGAGAAGATGGAGATGAGGGCGGTCTTTCCCACATAGCAGTCACCTATCACCAGCACCTTGAAAATGAAGTCGTAGACATCGCCAGCAGGCATCCATGAACGTCTCAGCTCGCTGTTTAGCACAATCTTGTCGAGATAGTTCCCATGTTCCATCGGTTTCTCAACTCAAAGAATCTGGCCGCGTGCCTGTGTGCAGTCTCCTCTTGTCCATACTTCACTCTGTCCAAACATGTGTCATCACGAAAGATGAATGGCAACTGCTCACAATAGCAAATGTATACATGTATGTAGTGCTATCTACACTGAGTTCAGTCCACGTGATGCTTGCTCCGTATCAGTGTTGGTATGCTATAGTTCATTCAATCTGAATCAAGTGCTGGTGACCGGTACTTCGGACGATCTGATCGCTGCATCATTTATACACACAAACAGTACAAAGTTGAATACCACTGCTTTGATAAATAAAAGTCTACACCCTCATTATTTCTGGAACTCAATCAGCTTGGAATGTTGTTTGTACTTGCAACACCTCAGCTCACACAAAGTAAACAACATGACCCCTGCAAATCTGATAGACCAAAGTCACTCAAGACATTAATATACACTACAGCTCAAAGGAGTTGGCATCGGGTAAAGGGAAAGAGAAGAAAAGGAAGGAGCCGCAGTTTTGAACCGTGGTATATTTTGTCCTGTTCAGCATGAAACATGACGCTATAGCCTAAAAAGCATCATGTTTCATGCTGAACTGGACAAAATATACAGGGGTGCAAAACTGTGGCTCCTTTCCTTTCCCTTTACCCGATGCCAATTCCTTTGAGCTGTAGTGTACATGTAGCTCTCTCTGTGATAAAACAATATTCTTCCAAGCAACTCAAGTCTGCAGCCATATAATCTCCAGCATCAATGCACAAAAAGGGGACCTCAAAGTTGTCTGAAAATGCTGAAAATATGAAGAAAACCTGATATCCTTCGAGCCAGCAGGACCAAACAACTCTGATCTGAAGTCAATCCAGCGGCACAAACTCGCACGTTTGAACATCCACAAAGGAGAGTATGAACGTTGGACAGGTTTCTGAGAAGTACATGTACATTCCATAGGGACTTGCTTCACTGCCGAAAATAAAACTTGTCGAACTCCAGACCGTGACAGCTAAGAAACTACTTTTATCAGACAGCATTCCAGCTCCTGTCCCTCATATAAGGTGCATATGACTAGATTCCTGAATCCTGACCTGTTTTCTCAGCACAAACAAAACATGCTATCTGCTCAAACTTCTCTTCCCAGCACTGCGCAAACTACATGTACACAGCGTGAACCTGAACAGTAGTCTGCAAGCACAGACTGTATTGTAACACCATGGACCCTAACACGTCCATGGTGAAACCATCTCATAAGTGTGTCTGGTTACAACTTACAAGGCTGCAGCCAGACTTGCTGGCCATCTCCTCTTTTCAGGAAGGCTTGTACAAATGTATAAGAGGTACTCTCTGCATTTCAGACCCATTAGGGGCGTCTTCATTAGCTCGAGCTGGGCAAAATAGCGAGCTTGTTCTGATCGGGTTAGCTAGCCAGATCACGAAATAGCTAGCTATTTGCGTCTTCATTAGCCAGATCAGGTTAAATAGCGAGCTATTTGGTCGAGAAAATTTCCCAAGAAATCTTGGGCTAGATGGAGCTAGCTCGAGCTAGTTCGCGAAATAGCTCGAGCTAGTTCGGGGCGTCTTCATTAGCCTGAAAATTTCTCGATCCCGGCATGCATCAGCACCCACGAGGCATTGCTTACGTAATAGGTTTTTACACGTGTGTGAATGCGAGCTCACAACCGAAGCCATGCGGTCATGGCCTATTCCTGTCGCACACTGCTGGTATGTGCGAAACTCGGGATAATTTATGCAACCCGAGCTCGAGCTTACGTATCCCGAGTTTCGAGCTAATGAAGACGCGATTGCAACTTCAGGCTAGTTCCCCGGATCAGAAAAATAGCTCGCTATTTCGTCTGATCGGGCTAATGAAGACGCACCTATTGAGTCAGATTTGCTTACTGTCCTTGAATGGACAAATAAGGTTTGTGCCTGCAAACTAGTAGTCTAGGCTCTAGACACATCTTAACAGCTTTAATCAGAGTACATATCACCCTACAAAACTGAGCGCAACTGAGTTATCCCTGACAAACTGCCAGCCTGAGGAAGCGTGCTATGTACAATACTTGGATTCAGGCTGATAAAATGAATCCCAGAACCTAGACTAGCAACATATGTGTGACTGTCCTTCACGTTAGAAATCTACAAGAGAGTATGTCAGTCAGTCTCACCCAGTTCCCACACAACTCCTCCATACAGTAGATTTGAACCCAGTTAATCTGAGATGGTTCAGTCCTAAGGTCAAATAGAGGAATTTCTATGAATTCAAGGGCAATTTCTCCTGCTGAGAACCACAATGCATGGTGCATGTACACAACACACTTTAGCAGCATAAGCTCTTACAATATTTCCTTCCATTTTTTGTGGTATTTTAACTATTTTATTTGTTTTGAGCTGCAAAAGGGCTACCCTCCCTTTAAATATCTAGCTGTAAGCAGAGAGGGAGACATGAGAAAATGAATTGAAACATGCTGTGCATCATACACCTACATCTATCACAGGAACATTGTTGGTATACACCTCCCCCCCCCCCCCCCCCCCCCCCCCCCCCCCCGTGTTGGTCATTGCACTGGCTGTCTATTCAGATGTTCAGAGTTCAAGACAATACACGTCACCAATTGAAAAAGTACCAAGACCGTAAATACTTCGACTCATTGCTTGGCAGTCAGGAGTAAAGATGGCAGGAGTAAAGACGGCAGGAGTAAAGATGGCATCAATTTGAATACACTACCAAGGCATGAAAACAGCTTTTTGCCCCCCCCCCCCCCCCCCCCCCCCCTCCATCACCACAGAGCCTGTGCTTGTGGGCTAGCACTTCCTCGTATCCTACATACTGTACAATCATGCAAACATTCATTGGTGAATTATGCAAGGCTCTATTTTGTAAGGCACCAGTAAATATTGTCACTGAAAACTCAAGCACACACAAGGATCACATTACATTGTGTACAGATGTAGAAAGTTCAGAGAGAGGATGATATGCCACTCAGAAGCTAAAGACTCTTGAAGTTCAGGATCTGACAAATGCACAGCATCAAAATGGACGAGACATACTTGTGGACAAGTATAAGGTGGTCTGCATTGGCAAATACATGCACAGGCATGGGCTGGTAAATGCATGGTGACACTATGGACCTTCCATGGGGACACCATCTATTCATTAGAAATCAGAGGCACGCTCAAAAAAGTTCTTAGCGCACCTACAACATACTAACATTTCAGAGACTTGCCTAAACATTTTCACTTTTCAGTAACTACATGTACATGTACACTACAGCTCAAAGGAATTGGCACGGGTAAAGGGAAAGGGAAGAAAGGGAAGGAACTGCAGTTTTAAACCGCAGTATATTTTGTCCAGTTCAGCATTAAACACGATGCTTTAGCCTAAAATGCATCATGTTTCATGCTGAACTGGACAAAATATACCAGAGTTTAAAACTGTGGGTCCTTCCCTTTCTTACCTTTCCCTTTACCCCTGCAATTTCCTTTGAGCTGTAGTGTATATAGGCTAGAAAGGTTTCATGAATACATGTATGGCCCCAGGAGTACTCTACGTTAATCCTCCATCATCGCACCTTAGTATAACAACAAAGTCTCAAAGCATTCCGTGAAGAGGCCAGAAGAAGAAAAACAAGAGAAAACACATTCAATCACATTTTGCAGTTTAGCCATCCCAGTATTACATGTAACTTGTTGATACCCAGTTGACACGAGGCACTAATTGTAACTCCAAACCATATTGGACGTCCTCAAAGATCTTGGCGAAACACTTTCCAAATGCCAATAATGCACAAAGCAAAGTAAAAGACATCCGTCCAACTCTCAACTGACCAAGGTTATTTCACTACGAAGTCCTGATGTAAACTATGCAACAGCAACAGTATGTATGTAAACAGCCGAGGTTGATTGTTATACGTGCACCTACAGTACAGTAGAAGAAGGTCGATATCACTGCAGCCTACCACTATACCGCTCAAGAGTAAGTCACTCTCTCCTTAGCGCTCACTGTTTGAAATCTTCAGACACTGCATGGGTAATCCATGACCCCCTTCCACGAATAAGTGCTAAATGAAACTTGAAAGAGCTGCACTATCATTCCAACTTGAAGAGAACTCCACATCCCGTAATTTCTTTACTCGCACGCTGTACATAAATACCTGCATCTACTAAATTAAGACCTTGTGTGCTACACTCCACACCCATAGACTAGTCAGAGTGCGATAGTCTTCTGATCCTTGAAGCAGCACTCCAAGGAAGATTAAGAATCTACATTACACTTCACAGGCTATTCATGACATCCTGCAGCAATGTAGTGCTAATAGTAGAGCTGAAACTTCCAATCAATCTTGAAAAGAACTCCCCAGCCATTTCAATCAACCTGTATGGCAAGTTTGAAAGAAGACAGTAGTCGATCCTCTTTATAGGTACCTTGCACTACTGGCCATAAACAATAACACACGCTAACTAATTGCAAGTCTCTGTACTGTATCAGGTGATCCTTAGTCCGAGCAACAGCCCATGGTTGAAGAACAGAGCATTTACACAGAGTGGAATCACATGTTGACTGTAAACTGTAACAGGGCCTGCATGGTCTGGTGCCCCACATTGTATATTCAGACAATAGATGTTACATAACAGCTGAATCATACCCTACACAAATGAATAGAGAGAGCTGGAGACTCTCGGATCAGTAGGATGTACAATATACTCTGTATTCATTATTGAGGACAGCCATGGTACTGGGTTAGAAGGCAAATGGAGGAATGTGATGTACACATAAAGGGTCACGCAAAGTACTCTCTAAATAGGCAACTCATCTCACACGCATGCATCTCCGTGTACATGTACTAGGTTTAAACAAAACCTTTTAACACTTTTAAAAAAAATTTTTTTTTTTTAAATTACATACTGTAAAACTTGGTGAAATGTTCACATTATAAATACAAAGGATGTCAGTCTCTCCATGTACTGCATTTGTCTAACAAGGCAACAGAAAGTTAAGCAGCCAGCTTGTAGTATGCAGTCTGCAATGAGTACCTCACACAATCCATGATACAGGCTGAATGTGTATGGCGCCCTCTCGCAGCATTAGCAACACAACCTTCATGTACTACATGTACGACATACTGTAACTCTACAGATTTCCTTCAAAGTGACATATGCACTTCATATAATCAGATTGCAATAATGAAAGAATCAAGGATAATAATAGGCAGAATGTGTATGGCGCCCTCTCTCAATATATGCAACACAGCCAGCAGGTAAAGTAAATACTAAATATAAACCAGATTTTCTTCAAAGTGACATGCACTTGATATCTAATGAATTTAGTCAAGAATAATGATAGGCAGAAAGTGTATGGCGCCCTCTGTCAGTATATGCAACACAGCCAGGAGGTAAACACAACTAATCCATCTTCCCAAGAGTGACACGTGCACTTTGTATCATCAAGATAAATGATACAAGATCAACAGAGTACATGTATACAGTATAAAGCTATAGATCGGCAAATAAAGCTTATACACAAACCATGATTGCACTGGGCATTATGTGTATGGTGTCATCTCTCAGCATATGAAACACAGTCAGTAGGTTTAACATTTACTGCTTTATTCTCCTCGAAGTGACATGTACAGTACTACATACATGTATCATCAGGATAGATGATAACACAACAGGATATAGGATGACAGACATTAAAATAACACTGTTCATGCGCATCTGTCCAGCAACGCATCTTACTTGCAATATACATGTAGCTGCAATAAAAATAACAAACAGAATAAAAGAAGGAAGTAAATTATTTACCGGTAACCTTCTTCATTCAAAGCCACCGTAAACCCTTACATTTTTTACAAATTGATCATTAAGGCATCATGTGAGAATCCAAACAATATCTCTCCCCCAAAATAGTGTTAATGTCTGACGCTGAATTCATGTGTAGAATGAAGGCATGCACAAATTATGCACACATACAGAAGAAATATCAGGAAGTTATGCAGACTGTTGAGTATTAGTAATCAGAACTATTAAATATGGGTCTGTGTGTAGTAGACTATAGTGAATGGAAAACTCTGGTTTACATTTGCAACTGAAAATGGACGCCAGGCTAATACTACAGCAAAATGTATAATTTGCAATTTGCAGAGACAAACCCTTCTTGTAATTCAATCAATCATGGTAGTCAGTCAATAAATCTACATGTAAGTCATCAAGTCTGAAAGTGCATACTAGTTCTCCCATACACGTTTCCCCAGCACAACTGGCAGGACAAGTCCTAGTCTATCTTCTACTACAGACACTTTATTTGAGATAGTGTCAGAATTAAGGTCTGCACCTAAAGACTACAAATGCATGTTGCTATGTACAGTAGATAAAGTGTAAACTCTGTGCATGGGAGGTTTTTACTCCCTTTGTTTGGCATTTTATAGAATGCCGTTCAACATTTTTTTTTATTTCCTTGAGTCATTTTCACAATAGGCTAAAATACCGTTTTGGGTGAACAGCCACATTTATAACCGGTAAGCTGCTTGTGAATTGAAAAAGATTACATTTGTCTAATTGTAAGTTGAACTCATACTTTGCGCCTGTCATTCACAAAATAAGTTTGAATTATGATTGTTGTTGATTTATCTTCCCCTGACAAGCTTGTATACTAAGCAGATGCAGCATGGATTTCAGGCTTTTGGTATTTCAAATTCTAAAGTTCTGTAATAATCTGGTCTGGCTGCAGTAGCTAAATGTACACTACAGCTCAAAGGAATTGGCATCGGGTAAAGGGAAAGGGAAGAAATGGAAGGAGCCGCAGTTTTGAACCATGGTACATTTTGTCCAGTTCAGCATGAAACATGATGCATTAGCCTAAAAAGCATCATGTTTCATGCTGAACTGGACAAAATATACCGCGGTTCAAAACTGTGGCTCCTTCCCTTTCTTCTCTTTCCCTTTACCCGATGCCAATTCCTTTGAGCTGTAGTGTACACTTATGTCAAATTAATCTCCTTCTCATTCTCTTTGCTAGCACAGACTAGGAGATAAGAACAATTAGTCTCATCAGAACTAGACCCCAAATGTTTTACTTGTGATAGTTTGGATTTGAAATGTCCCACAGCCTGGAAGCCAGGCTAATACAGACAAAACCCCACAAAACTAATTGAACCCTGCCAGAGTGTAAAGTGGTTTTGAAACCTCACACAAAACATACATGTACACGTACACATACAATGTAGTTTACACTGTCGGCAGGACAATAAATGTCCAATGCTGCATTGTAAAGGTATCAGTCATTGCACAAGGCCATGCACCAAAGTGTGCAATAGGTAGTTTAGGTACGGTACTGAACAAAATGTACAGTATGCATGTTTGTAATAACAATCATTGTGCAGCATCTGAAACTTGGAACATAAACATCGCGGTACTGTTCTATATAAAAATATAGATTGCTCCAAGCAAATGGTTAAAGGGCATGTGCTGTACTGGGAAGGCAAAAAAGCCTTCAAAATGTAATTGTTAGTGTTCTAGCCAATGGTCTTAAATTCATGTATTGTCTATTTTAGATGCTTGCTAAAGTTATTTGCCCTCAAATGATCTACATTTGGAGTAATGAGTGATTTAATCATGAATCATTAATTACTCCATAATGTGGATCATTTGAGGGCAAATAACTTTCAGCAAGCTTCTAAAATAGAGAATACATGAATTTAAGACCATTGGCAAGAAGATTTCTAACAATTACTTTTTGAAGGTTTTTTTTGCCTTCCCAGCACAGTATATGCCCTTTAATACTACAGGCACTACTGTAGGTGATCTCAAAGCAATGATACCATTATTATCACGAGGCTGCAGGCCGAGGAAAAATGGCATTGTTTTAAGATCACTGCGGGGCTATAATTTAACCATTTATAACCATATCAGAGCAGTATCTATTTACATACCGAATAACATACTGATGAATACAGTAACTTCGATATTTCAAGCCCACAACCAGTAAACAATATTTCTCCAGAGCAGAACTGTACCCTATTTTTCATCAAGTAACAGCTCACATTAGCTTTGATGTTAGATTACACTGCGCATTTGTATCACGCATTGCGCATTGCTCACTGCATATTTGCACATCCAACACATTAATTGGTCATTGTATTCGTATTGCAAAAAGCGTGTAAACAAAAAGCATTATGACGTCATGTCAGACAGCTTACCCGACACTGCTAGATGCTTGTACTTTCCACAAATCAGCACATTAATACACTGAAGTCTATGGGTTTTTCAACATTGCTCAAGCAAATGAGTTAACATGCAAACTCTTATAGGGAATCAAGCACAAGCTGAAAGCCACTCATTATGCAAATTTATGTCAATTAAAATACTATTGATTACTATTAATGCTAATAAAGTACTATTGACAGCTATTTATCCAAATAATGTACTTTCGCTAGGATGGTTAAATCTAGTTCATGCCCGTCAACCAATCAGGTAACAGGTTTATCGAGATGAGACATATGCCAGTAAATTTGTATGCCTCTGTCAACCTGCACATATACAGTAAATGTTTCATATAAAATTATGTTGTCTTAATATACCTGAATTTATTACCTTGGCATATCACCATTGATCCGATCAAGGAATGAATCACCCTGTCTACTGTTCTCTTGCAATCTTATTAACTATCAAGCAGGGCTCTACAAACCCACTTGCCCGATTGCCCGGGGCAAGTGAAAATGACGCCCGGGCAAGCATTTCTCAAAGACACTTGCCCATCCGGGCAAGTGGTTATTTTCCACTTGCTAGTCACAGGCAGCTAGCCGCCTAGCCGTCCCGGGGCTATAGGGTCTAAACGGACGCTAATGCAGACCTAGAAATTACTTTTTTGGACGATTCAACGGCAACGAAGTTGTCTAGGGTTAGACATTTTACTTTTGAAATGTGACTGTTTATAATCCTGTCAGCGTGCTTATGAGTTACATGTATTAAGACAAGCTTTGCCACCTACAAATTACAATGCAATGTGGTGTAGTCAGTGTTATCAATATGTGTTTTTTAAATTCCTCTAGTCTTGTGAAAGTGTCCTATACCTGCCTACATGTAGTGAGCAGAGTCTGCTCCCAACATGCCCAATTATTAAGGGAGGTCAGGCGTATGTGTGCTTCATTTCGAGTGAAAGCAAGAGTACTATAGTTAGGAGAGTCAGTGCTAAACATGATGGACTCGGATGATTAAAAACAAACACTAGTAACTTGTCAAACTCTGTGTAAATACCTATTGTTATGTTCAGTTGTCCTGTAAAGTATGTTATAATTCGGCAGGATAAGGTATGCCGCTTCTGCAGAAAAATTAGTGAAAAACAACGGTTATAATAAAAAAAACGGGCAAGCAGTTTTTCCTCCAGGGCAAGCAAATATTTTTACCGCTTGCCCGACAGGGCAAGCGGTAAAATTTTTTTTTGTAGAGCCCTGTCAAGTATCATTAAACTTGTAAAAGGGGTCCTCCAGGCACAACAAAAACCAATGCTTCGTTTTTTTGTACAAGAATTTAATATCAACCATCTTGTCGCGGGGTCTGAAATGCTTCTGTAATTCGAGAAAAATGCAATTAATATATCGGCTATCTCAAAGTTCTGCACATCAATTTGTTTTGCACGTCCGCTAAATCAATAGCAATCTATTGCTATAGTTAGTATCGCTTTGCGCTCTCTCAAAATTTCACGCTCTCCCTGTCCTAAAAAAATGGCTGCGATAGAGTATTGTGAGGTGGTATCGTTATCGGACATAACTATTGCAATGTGATATTAAAAATGATTCCTTTGCAATGTAGAAATGAATTTAGGATCTCAAACTTATTTTGTATGATAATTTGATACATACATGTAGTTTTGATATACATGTACACATGTAAGAGAGTTCAATTTTTGCCCGGTGGTACCCTTAAATGCATGTCTTGAGTTAATGTAGGGCAAAACAGTCAAATTTATGAGTTTTACCTTGACCTTTATCATCTGGTATGCAAAATATCTAGAACTTATTGCCATCAATGCCAAGCACAATACCTTTGACATTTTTGTGAAATATTTTGTAAATGTAGGTGTAAACATGACATCTCAGAATTTGACCTTATCCTTCTATCTATCCTCAGATCTAATCATTAATTGTCATTCCAACTGCCATGAAGATGCATAGAGTAAGCCAATGGGGTTTTCACGGCCCAGGATTGTAACCCGGTTAACATCGCACATTATCTTTAACCCATTTATCAGGAATGCTGTTGTCCATCAAATTGCATATTTTTTAAAGAGCTGTTTTGAGAGTAAAACTCTGTTCATAGTAGCCACCTACAGACCCAGTCACGTGAGACTGATTACACTCTTCATACACCCATGTCCGGCTTGGCCGTCTTTATGGTGAGTGGGTAAAAAAAAAACCAATTCAGTAGCAGACAGACACAGTGGGATGAGGAACGACGGGCTTAAAACATGAAGCGATACACCATTCCACCCCACCATGCCCCCACCCGGATATCGGTGTACAAATAGCGTAATAGTGTAGTCAATTTCACGCGACTGCTGACCTGAAAAAAAATTTCGGCAATCTTGCTGATAGCTGCATAAGTATGAATAGGAGTCACCAAAATGATGCAGTATTTCTTGCTTCCTGCTTTTTTCTGTGCTTTTTTTTTTGCAAATGGACATCTAGAAAAAGACAATATAACAGTAAGCAAATCTTATAAAGTGGGTCTGCAAAATATCAGTAAACGTGTTATGGCTTCCACATCAAGGCATATGATGGTGCTCTGATGTCGTATTGTTTAGCAAAATATGTTACATGTACATCACACGATTGCTCTAGCAAAGGGATGTGGTGGTGAGACCCTGCTTTAGCTAGCCAGTGACTGTCCCATCTTCACTTGCTTTTTAGCATTGCATGCTCTATAGCTAGCCAGCCAATTTGTGACACCGTTCATATAAACCCCAATATTACAGCTCTTTCCATATGTACATCTGTGCTCCGAAACATAAAGGTTTGCAATCAATCGCAAAATGGCAATGGCCAATCAACACCATTGTTACATGCGCTTTTTGTTCAAAAGACTGACCAGTGACCAATCAGATTTAGTCTTTGAACTTTGCAATTGATCGCAAACCTCTATGTTATGGGGCCCTTAACAGTGTTTTAAGAGGCTTGCGTGGAACAGTAAGCACTATGCTCCCATCTTGCATTGATGACGTCACTTCTATTAACCTAACCCAGCTGACAGATTGCTGAATATTCATGTTATTCATTACGAGAAGTAACGTCATGAATGCAGGATTGGTTGGAGCCTACATCGTGCTTACCGCAGGAAACTTGCCACCCAACGTGCATCTGTTATGTTGCAGTACTATGGTTTATATGAATGGGGCTACAGAAATGCGAGGCACCTCTCCAGGTGTACTCCTAAGCGCAGTGGGTGAGATTGGGTGTGTTCGGAGGCACACCTGTCACTCCAGTAGCGGTAAACAGGGCACAGGTGAGTTCTAGTAAGTGGAGATAACCCTTCCACTCAACAGGGTGTCAGCATGCTGGCTTCCCTTAAAGGCAGCCTACGGTCAGCATTCAGGGATGATTTCAATCATAAGGTGCGTGTTCATTAGCCCGATCAGATGAAAAAGTGAGCTTTCTTTGCTGACCTGGGATCGATAAATTTTCAGGCTGATGCAGATGCTCCGAGCTAGCTCGAGCTAGTTCGCAAACTAGCTCCAGCTAGCTCCATCTCTCCCAAGATTTTTTGGGAAATTTTCTCGACCAAATAGCTTGCTATTTCACCTGATCTGGCTAATGAAGATGCAAATAAATAGCTATTTTGTGATCTGGCTAGGCTAACCCGATCAGGACTAGCTAGCTATTTCGCCACATTGGGCTAATGAAGACGCCCCAATACCCTGGTCTACACTTCAATTCACATCAATACTCTGGGATAGTATAATCAGCAAATAGAACTGGATAATGTTCTTGAAGCAAAGTTACCATCTCTCATAAATGAGGCCCTATTCCCAGATAAGTCCTTGCAAAATAGTCATTTGTGTAGTGGTGCCTCTCCTCCCTCTGTACATGTACATGTAGGAAAACACTCTGTATCCATCCAGTTTTATCACAATTATGGCACATAATCATCACCAGTGCTACCCCAGTACTAGGACTCTATGTTTACTTTTTTTTTTCTTACAAAGGGGGTCCATATATTCTATTTACTTATTTGTGTGTAAAGCCCACCAGTTTCATTTTCTATAAAGACTTGCAATTGATCTGAATCAATGGCAAGTTCAGTCACATATCTCTAATGTACAGAATTATGATTAAGCCATGGGATCTTGATCTTGATCCTGATCTAATTTGGGCATCTGATAGTGTCAAGCCCAGTCTTACCTTCACACCTAGCCCTACATGTACATGTATACCATGTAACCCCTCAATACAAACTTGTGCTTCCACATGAACACAGCTAGGAATCAGATGAAAAGAGAGTTCAGTAGGAGTTCAGTAACATTTTGGTACCAAAGATGCATGAATTGTGCGATAAGTCAATGGGATTGTCCTGCATCGGTATTGAAAGGTTTAAAGTTAGTAGTAAGCGTATTCGTAAGGGTATTCCCCGGCACAAAACAATGACTCCTTGCGCAATACACTTTTCTTTACCACTGGGAGGCTTAACTGTCAGTATGACAGAGATGGTCGTCATAACAAATGGGAGAGTAAAAACGCCACGTGGAGGTCTTCTTACTTGTTTATAAAGGGGCGACTTGACCTACAAGTGGGAACTCTTCCAAATTTGGGGTGACTCGCACTTCAGGTGACTATCCATGTTAACTCCCCACCCAAGCATTGCGCAATTTTGATCGGTAAATATGGTCACTTCTCTGTGGACTGATCTGTACAGTTATATTGCCAGTTTCTACAAATGTATAAGTTGTATGTGTGTGTTAACAGTGGCCCGGGGGTCAATGGCCACCTGAAACTCTGAATTCAGTTGCTGGGCTAGTGTAGCTACCCCAAAATCACCTTAATGCATAGTGGTGTAAACTGTGTAGGATACAAATGGATATATTGAAGCCTCCTGAAAATCCATTTGGCCCCCTTGATCTCATGCTCAAGTGGCCATGCGGGCCACCTTTAACCCTATATAGCCCGGGCTATTTTGAAATTGCATAGCCCGGGGGGGGGGGGGGGGGGGGGCAAAAAGTTTTTCTTATGTATTTTATTGTTTTTTTCAATTTCTTATGTACAGGTATTTCTTGTTTTTTCAACTTTATGTTTCTCATTGTTTTTTTTGATGGAAATCACTAACACTATTTCAATCATAATTAACATGAAATCTATTGTTTTTCATCAGTAAATATAAAAAAAATTAATTAATTAATGAATTTTGGCTAGATACAGAATTTGCATTGGATTTGTACATGAAATCAAGTTTTTGAGCAATTTTTGGTCTGACATGCACATACAAAATGTTACGTAACTTCTAAACCGCGCACCCCCGCGTCGCAAATTTGAATTTGGTCTTATAAGTTGCATGAGACTTGAAGGAAAAAAGTCATGAAACGTTGTGGCGTGATCTTTTCGCGTTACAAATTTATTGCGTAAAATGTCGAGGGGGGGGGGGCTGTTTTTGCCCTCCCCCCCCCCCCCCCCCCCCGGGCTAGATAGGGTTAAACAATTAAGGGCAAGCCCTGCAAGTAAAGTACACTTTAGTCCATCTGCATGCAGGTTTATCTTTTTCTTCTTACATGTATTTACAGTTTTACACCCGCATGATACATCACCGTCATGTGATGTGATATGTGCATACAATCTAGCTCAAAGGAATTGGCATAGGGAAAGGGAAAGAGAAGAAAGAGAACGAGCTGCAGTTTTAAACCGCGGTATATTTTGTTCAGTTCAGCATGAAACACGATGCTTTCGCCTAAAAACCATCATGTTTCATGCTGAACTGGACAAAATATACCGCGGTTCAAAACTGGGCTCCTTCCCCTTCAACCCTTTCCCTTTCCCTATGCCAATTCCTTTGAGCTGTAGTGTGTACTTACACACTACATACTTTGAGCGAGCAAATTTCCATCAAAAATGCAAGTTACACAATAATTTAATCAGCATCCATAAACCTTGTTTCCAAAGGTCCTCTCTCCACATTGACAAAATGAGGAGCAGATCAACGGCCAATGAACCATTTCCAAATAGTGGTAACCAGACGTAAGGTTTGGGGTATTCCCCTAAACTGAATGAATCACTCTATCATTTTGCAATCTTCTTCCATCGCCACTGGGAGGAACAGCTGTCTGCCTGTATGATAAATACTGCTGACAAGCCTGACACAAGGTGTGGGGGCAACACAATCTGCTTGAACTTTTTATTCCATTGTTTTAAAATGAATACTTTTATCAGAGAGGATGTAAATATAAAAGAATCATTCGCAGGGGCTACTATCACATCCCTAGATGGTGATTCCAACTCAATATTGATGATGTGTCAACAGTCACTTATTGCGCAAGAGCAGTGCAATATCATAAAATCTACACATACAGTAGTTTAGTAAAGAGAAACGTATTTTGTTAGATACAATGGGAGACTGTGGGATACGACGGAACACTGTTTTTAACTTTTTACATAACATGTACGTTGAATTTATGGCATTGACGGGCAAAAGTACAGAATTCTAAACTTATTTCGTCAGAGACACAACATTAATGGGATACTGTAAGATATTTAGGTCATTTGTCGCAATCGACAGATCACCTCTTAATTTCGTCAGAATTTTCTTTCTCTTTCTCTACTTCTTCTTCTTTATTTTTATTCCATCAACCCCACTTATTTGTGCCAGGCATAACTCATAATTGCCTCCATCAAATTTATTGAAACTTTCATCACTTCTTGGTATTAAAGTAATTGTTTTGCAAAATGCTTTTCAAGGTCATCACATGATGATCATGACGTCATCAACGAGCAATTTAATGAAAATCTATTGTTGCATTTTTCTCTAGAATGGATCTCTAGAATGGATCGGATCATAATGAAATTCAACAATAACATGAATAAATTTAACAAGTAGACAACTGATTTTATTACATGCACGTACGCATACATTTTAAAATTTTAAAATCCTCTAAATAAAATATAATTTTTTTGGCATACGTTCTAGGTCATTTCAAGCATTTAAAAAAAAAATGCATTCACACGTTTTTACGTGAGTAATGAGAACACAACATCAGAATTCCATTTTTTCACTAGAACTCCTGTAATTTTGAGCCACTTTCAAGCAATAACAAGGTCGTGATGGAGCCTCAAAATTCAAAGTCTGCGTGTAGGCGTTTTTGTGTGCAAATATAGTATAGCTCCTCAGAATGGCTGTTGACCCCATTTTTTTTTTTTAAATATTCCGAAAGAGTGGGAAATGTAGATGTGATTTCACGTTCAATTTAGCCCTTAAATTTGATTTGACGTCATCATATTGTCATATAAATAAAAAGCAATGAATTTTCATGTATGACATCATGAACCTTTTTACCCGTTCTTTGTGTATCTCAGTAATCCTTTATCAATTTTCTCCTAAATTTCATTATGTTGTAGCTGAGAGCTCCTTCTCCTATTCATACCTTACTATGTCCTTCTCTTTGATATTCTCTTTACCATTTTTTTTCTCTCGCATCTTTATTATAAAGGACTATTATCTACATTTTGTTAGCACATAGACGCGACCATTTCAGGCAAGTCTCTGAAATGTTAGAATGTTATTCTTCAGCATTGCCCCTGATTTTTAATGAATAGATGGCGTCAACATGCATTTGTCAGCTATGTCTGTTTTGTTTCTATCATTTATGGCTTTTAAGGCAAAGTTTAAAGAGCACAATTTGCACAACTGGCCTGTGTACTAAGGATTCAGTGTTAACTCTGATGAAGGCCATTTTTTTTTCCAGTAACCCCATTGTTAAGCCTCATTTCTCCTTAAATGTCAATTGTTAAGATCAAATGATATTGCAAAATGTTTTAAACATAATCAGATGTATAAACATACTCCAAAAACACAATTAAGACATCTTCATCAGTTTCCCACATTCTGATAATCTCAACACACTTTCGAGTCCCTGAGATCATATTTATTGTTCTGTTCAGGGATTAGGGATGCACCTAGTTTTCCATAAGTGACACATCTTCATTACATATTTCTCCTAAAGATATCATATAACTGGATCTTTTATTTGGTAAAGTACAATATTCAACAATTGTTTGTTAATGTGCAATATCATGAAACTGAAGCTGAAAATACCTTTGGTGGCTGAATCATACGCAGTCTACTCTCTGCATTTGCGTTCACCAAGATAAATGACCCCGATTGTACATGTACACCCTGTCGACGGTCAGAGCAGCCCAGACGAGGCTGGAGGTTCTCCGGCTCAATCATACCATAGTCTCCAGAAATCACCCATTTTTGACAAATCTAACTAATACCTCCTGTAATACACTTCTGGGCCCATACAACGAGTGAACACTGGCATTTTGGTCATTTTCGGCCAGAGGCCGGCCAGCTCCCATAAAGTTCCTACAGGCGCCAGAATACATTCCACCAGCCATACAGGCACCGTAGCGATGAGTTGGCTGCTCCTAATTCTTCTTTCATTTTCATCTTAACGTACAAGGCTCCTGGGCCCTGTTGCATAAAACTTACCATTGATGGTAACTTTGTGCCTACATGTATGGCAATTTCTATGGAAATCTTGGAATTTGATTGGCTGTCAAGCAGTGTTAACTTATTTTACCATTGATGGCAGAGTTACCATTAATGGTAAGTTTTATGCAACAGGGCCCTGGACGGGGCCCTTCAGGGCTCCAGGTGAAATCCATAACACCAGACGGTAGCCGTCCAGGGACCATTAGATACTAAAATTGCCCGTGCCAGCCCCTAACGATGGCAGCAAAAATACTCGCTTGCGTATATGTACAGTGGCATTGTATTCAAACTCCCTCTTTCTCTCTGTTTACTGGATCAGGCTAATGATCTGTCTTCCAGCAATCTGTTCTATTTTTCCCTGTTTTTATTTACAATCCACCGATTTCTGTTACTTTTTAGGAGCCAATCAAAGCCATGGTCTAAGATTAATATGTACAGAGTAATAACTTGTATAGAAAGACCTCTCAATGTACAACACATCTTTAAAGACAAGAGGTGCCGAATTGAGAGGACACAAACACTTGAGTTCATTTTACACGAATGTGTTCCTGGCCAGGAACCATGACGTGAATCTGTTCCCTTGACGGAGCCTGTATGTTCTCTGGACCAATTTCCACCAAGCACCCCACTGGCACCTTGGAGTATGTGACCAAACATGTCGTAATAATGAAAAATGTAAGGGACAAAGTCACCAGTAAGGCCTTTAAAATACATGGCAAGCTGCCGGGTAGTGAATATCGAAAGGGGCCTTGTGAATTTGTTACATGTAAGTATCATAGTATGCAAAAAAAAAATATGTAGTGGCTCAATTGGTATGGACTTTGTCTCTCAAAGGCACGGCCCCGGGTTGAAGTCCCAAACATGCCCAAGCATGGAAAAAAAACAACACTGCACTTTCTACATTGAGTGTGGAAGTGATCTAGAATTCCTCAATTAGACATTAGCCTAAATATTTTTGGAGGACTCTATAATGCAAAAAACATGCAGAACACCCTCATTTAAAAAAAAAATCTCTTGAGCTGCTGCAATGTCTAGCCATACACGTAGTCCATCCCTATTCTATAGAGTACAGTAGTGGTGCCGTCCTATCCATCGGTATAGGTTGCTGGTTCTAAGCAACATAGCTCAAGTGAAAGTTTCATTGGTCCGACATTGCCTAGCAGGCTAGCGCTATGATCACCGATGTTTGCTCTCCTCACATAGTTTAGAACCACTTGTCTTAACAACAGGCTTACGTGACATCACAATTCTGTACTCTATGTGTACTATGAGCACAGAGCTGTGTATAGATTACATCATTACAGAAAACTTTGTTTAATGATATCAGGCTTCAAAAGAGGCCCCCATAAATACACGTAAGTTTCCTTTTTTCCTGTCTGCTTTGAGGATGGTGTACAGTATGTTCAATCAGTCAGTGTTTTTGCGAACCAAATCCAATTCATTCTTTTACAGAATGGAGCACACTGTGCTTACTACTGGATGAATGGCTACAATTTCTCTTCAAATGTAAGTCAATGCATTGTGAAGTGAAGGCCCGTCTTGACAACGAGTTCATAACAAGAAATAACAATCATGGCATACTTTAGGCACATGACTACTTACAGTGTACTTCAATCCTCCTTCCCAGTTAGAAAAAGAGTATTTGATACTTCATCGGATGGTGATTTGCCTTGATTTTATGTTTTCTTCCATGAATTCAGCTTAAAAACAGTATGGCCCTTTTTTTTCTTTTTTACAAAAGTCATGAAATTCGGCATTAAGTGGTACCCTAACGATAACAATAACACATGTGAAATTTCAGTCATAGGTTTCCCAACATTTTCAACCATCCTTGTTTACGTTTGAAATGCCCCGACCATAGTCTAGATTCATACTGTATTGCAGCAGCAAGCGCATAACCGCAAACAAATACTAACCTCTGTGTGCACAATTCGGAGCAGAGAACTATGATGTACGCATAAGCTGATTGCAGTTTCTGTCTTTAGGCTACAGGAACTGCATCGATTTTGAACAACCTGTCCAAAACATACTCGAAATCTAAAGATCAATTTAATTCTGCTCAAAGTTAGTTTCTGAAAATAGGGTTAGGGATAGGCTAGTGTAGAGCAGAGTGAGATTAATGTAATTCTATGGTAACTTTGTGGCCTGATCATCACAAGACACAAAGTTTTTGATTGAGCACCAGAACTCTCATCTATAAATTCCCTATAAAAATACATGGGGGTTCAAAGTGGTTTTGCCCTCTCATTGCAAAAAAGAGCTGAAAATGGTTGTATCTAATATTGTATCTTCAAAGTTGACACAGATTTCTTCAATATGATTCAAGGAACATAAGTTAAAAAAACGTTTAACTTGCATGCTGTACCTGCTTTGCTATTTGTTAAACTAAGACCAGGGCTGTGTTATGGAAGGATATGAAACACCTTTCTTTCTTTGAACCCATGCGTGGCACCACCAAAAAAAAAGTCTTCTCAGCATATGCTTTTCAGGTGTTTTAATAATAACGAACAGGATTGCGTAGCAACGGTTTCTCAGATAGAACAAAAGAAATGTAGAGTCATTTTTCGCTTGTCCAGTGCTGTTGGATTGCATCAATACTTTTGTGAGGAAAAGAGGTATCAGCGAACAAAAATACAAAGTTTTTTTCTACTTAAATATCCCAGTTGCGCGCAAATGCACGCAAACTCGGTTAATGAAAATAAACACCTTAAAGATTGTCCGTCCCTTTTGCAAGCTTAAAATTTGAAATCGTCTATCACGATCATAAATTGAAGAAAGTGTAATTCAAGACCATTTCTAAGAATATAGCATGTTGAAGCTTTCTGTATACGTAAAAATTTCAGCCGTTAAATTTCAAACCGACTTTTTTCGTACTACGAAAAAAGTATTAGTCTTTGTTACAGTATTTATGTGGTAATTATGCGTGTGTGAAATCCTAATTTTATGAGTAACTACCAAACTTTGGAGATGATTCCTTCCATAGAACAATTCTTTTCATAATGCGTTTTATAATTTAATAAACAGATTAATCAATAAAGCAGATATTTCAACACAAACTGCCAAGAGCCTGAGGTAAAGACTATTAATCAGACGTTGTTTACGTGCATTATTTGAATTTTACACTACGTATCAGTTTCAAATTGTGAATATAGAGCTTGCTAACACTTCTCTATATGTTTTGCCAATGTTTCGATGGTCTTGTGGTGATCTGAAAAAGGGACTGGCTGTCTTTAAGATATAATTTTGATAATGATTAAATCCCACATTTGCGGAAATCTGCGGAAAGTGAAGAAATTTGTTAATTGTGTATTTATCTTATATCTCCGTTTGTGCATCATTCAACAATTATTTAGAAGAAAACCGAGTACAGGATCTTTAGTGGTGTCTCCTGTAACTTTCTTGAAAATAGCACACAAATGTGATAAGAAACATAGCTTCCAGAGACAAAACAGTGAATTAAAGATATTGCTTTCCAACTTAACAGCAGCAAAATGTCGGTGCCGGGCATGGGACATCAAAGCATTGTAGCGATTGTGGAATGCTTTTGACATTCATTAGCACGCTTTAGTATCCATACAGATGTTTGAATATATTATGCTCAAGTTGTGTCTCCTTCCTAACACATCCCTGCACATCGACAAGTTGTGTACAACAGATAGCGGAGCGTGGTCGCTAGCGGTCGTGTACATTTTTGCTTATTACATGACGTCATCCAGCCACTACCGAGGGCCAATTTATGAATGAAAAATATAGTAAGCATGCACAGTGCAAGCCTTCTATGTCCCCACACAGTATTCCACCAAAACAAGTGTGAAATTCTCTATCAACTCGTACCAAAATCGACCTAGAATTTCACTTTCCTATATTTTATATGAGTTTTGAATGGTATTCTCAGAGGATCTATTTTCTCACAGATACCGCACAGGTAAGCGAATTTCGATTGCTTCTTGCTTTTCCGTCAAAATCGTACGAATTAGCGTCACCCCCGCATCGTGTTTGTTGGAATTTGTAGAGTCTATCGCAACATGCATAAAGTCAATTGGCTTCCGGGTTTTAGGACCGTCAGTCAATATGCATGAAATTGCAGAGTTTCGATAATTTTCGATCGATACTGGAGCGATCCGATCACGAACCAAGACCATTTCCTGCGTACACAATGTGACCGGATATCGTTATCGCTATCGATACTTCCACACGCAGTCCGAAGGCAACCACGTGGTCATGACGTGTTCTGCGCGATTGCCCAATCAGCGGTCTCCGAATCGCTGTGCACAGACGATCTATCCGTTGTACACAGTCTATGGACAATAGTTGAAGTTCGTTGTGCCCTGCTAGGACTTTGCATGCTACGCTCTACACACATACACTAGTCACTATGGGATTATCTTCAGGTACCTGAAGCAGCACTCTGACGGAAGATCAACAACAACGTCAATGTGATCAAACCATGGCAGTCAGCAAATCATGGGCAATTGCCCTACATGTACCTGGCTTGACTCTAGCGCTCATTTCAGACCTACTGGTCATGTCGGTACTTTAATTCATTATAGATGTCAGTTTCTTCCATGAATCTACAGGTTAAAAAAAAAGTTCAAAAAGGAAATACATTAATAATGTAAGTCATTATGGTTACCATAAAACTAAGTTTTTAGTGGGACAAACATACAATTTCTTTGTTTTGGGCACCAACTGTCATAAACACAAGAAAAAAAAAACACATGTCTTTGCCCGACTCAACTCGGCCCGGGATGCACACTGCATCGCAAACCCAATCATGATCACAACACAAACAACCACAACAGTCTTGACTTCACATGTTATTAATCAACTGAAAGTGGCAGTTGGACTTTACCCTCCCTACTAATGATAATTACATACATCATGCGATTGATTTATATAGATCTAAATTTGATTTGCCTTTATTGTGCAATCGCGCAGAGCTGTAAAGAAAGTATGCGCAGTTCGTATGCAGAACTACACTGATTGCCAGTGCCATGGATCGCCTGTGTTTGTTTCGTGTAAAAAGGGATGGGCAACGACAGTTTACCTACGATACTCACCTATCGTTGATATAAATGTCGTACTGAATGTGTCGTCTGAAAATCTGAATAGAAGGCATGTCTTTCCCACGCCGGAGTCGCCTATTAATAATAGTTTGAAGAGCAGATCATACGTTTTCTTCGCCATTTCTGTGTGAATTCAAAGCTTTCTGCTGCTCTCTGTCTCAGATGGCACATACGTTGTGTAGCTTCTTCCTATCTAGTATACGTCCACCATCAAACTTCCAGTCTCGATCCGGGTAACTTAAAGAAATAAAAATTAAACAATTATAAATTGGAAACGAAAAATACAATTTGGTTAAAAAGTATTATTTTATATTCTAATAAACTATAATAAATTACAAAAATTACTCAAAAAATATTTTTGTAAAATTAAATTGGGAATAAAGTTCATTAAATTGGTAACAATGAGTCATCACGAGCCTGCCGAGCGCTGCATGCAGGCGCAAGCATGAGACATAGGGGTGCAATGTAAAAGAGGGAGAGGGGCGATCCTACCGGTATCTCTTTCAGAAACCAAATAATGCAATTGATGAAATCATGAAACATCTGTATAGACATGTTACTGGTTTATGTTTTCGTGTTTTTTATGTTTTTTTTTATGTTTTTATGTAGTCGTGAGGAATGGGGGAAGACGGAGGGTAGATTGGATACCACGTATTGGCACATCTGCCAGCCTCAAATGCAAGCATGCACAATGTGTTGTCTAAATCTCTGACACAGCCCGTCAAAACACCATCTGTCGGCCCGGTAAACCCGAAAATCTTTTAGCGCGGAATAAGTACTTCTTTTCATATTTGGAAACCTTTTCTTGTGATTGTGGGTCCAAATCCACTGTCTCAACCACAAAACAAGTATGATGTATCAATCTTTTTGGAATTTGAAGATGGGAGAAGTATACATCATGTTGTTATACATAACTAATAGAGAGCCTAATTAACGTCATGCGTCAGTAGTCCTATAGGCTTTACCCGCCCTATCCTTATTAAATATTTACGCCGCATATTATGTGTTGTACATCCCGCTTGTCTTAATATGCCTATACAGATGCTATACCAGAGAAGGATGTGGCGGGAAGTGAAGGGTGGGGTCAACTTGGGGGGGGGGGGGGGGTGGGGGGGGCGGGGGGCTGCACTATCCATGTGAGTCTTTAACAATGCTCCATATATTTAGGCGGATTTTATAAAAGGTGCTGTGATTTCACCGCCGGTGTTCATCAAAATAATTGATGTGGAGAGTTGATGTTCTTCACACATGCATAAATCTTGCAACGTGAATTGTGATTGATATCCGAATCGTATCTCTGTATAAGTAGAATCAAGGTTGCGATAGCGCTGATTTCTAGGTTAAGACAAACAAATTGAATGAAACGACGGAGAAGAAAAATTATTCGAATTTTCGGTCATAGACCTTCATCAAGAATGATAAATTGGCCTGTAATGGTCTGACGAAAATCCGTCAAATGATAAGAAAGTTTTGTTTGTGACGACACTTGCGAGTTGCTCTCCCATATGTTGTGTGTTGCATGGCTTCACATATTGCTCTTTTTTGTTTTTAAGGATGGAATAAAATCTTTTTTCTTAGTAGTCTGTAAAAACACGTATCTAATGATTATCAAATGCACTGAGGTAAAATGGTATATGAAAATAGAAATGAACATTTTCAACATTTTCAAAAACAACATAACTCGAACGCACGTCACAAAATTAAAACCTTAGCAAAAAAAAATCACAACTTCCTCATCCTTTGACCGATTTTTGTTTTTTTCAGGTTTCTGATTTTAATGTAATCAACTTAACTTTAGGGAGAACTTTCCCTTTAAACCTTTGTATTGTGTGGCTGATAAACCGCTGCTCTGTGCTTTGTGTACAAAAACACGGGCACCATGGAGTTTTCCTTTTTGGGGACACTAAATACTTCCATTTGGAACAAAAGAAAAACTGTGAAGGGTATTTCTACACACACACTTCAAGATTCATTTTATTTTTTCACAAAACCAAACAAACTTCCACACCTCCTACAAATCGGCCTTTTTTCATATAGTGCTGGTCAACATGTTATTGTTTTCAGTGTTATACGACGTTGCTACACTAACATAAATTGTGACAGTCTTGACTAACAGCTAGCACCTTCGAGACTCGACTGGATCTCGCGCGCAATGAGTTCGCGCCACGAATTTAGTTTTGAACGTCCAAATTGTGTACGATTGGCAATGCACTGGATTTGTATTGTACGTGTAGACTGATGGTGGCTTAGCTAGCAACGTACCGATTAACCCGGCAGAAATGGATGAACATTCGACTAGGCTGTAGTGTATTTTCCATTTTAAAAGCGATTTTGATGAAAAGGCGTTGGTCTGGACGAATCTGCAGAAGAATCTAAGTAAGTTGCACAAGTCTAGTCTCAGGCACAGCTCAGACTCTCACTGCACTGTTACTGTGTATGTTGACACTCTATGCCTGCTTCATTCAGTTCAGTGCTTGTGAATGAGAGGTGAGACAGTGAATGAACAATCAAGTGTTTCAAATGTTAGATTTTGGACTAATGTTGAATCTTGTATACATTGATATAGATTCTATTACAATTAACTCATGTTTCAAATTGAATCAGAGTCATTATCATGTCACCTGGCCTGAATCAGGGAAAAATACACGGGGGCTCAGGGCGATTTTGCCCCCGAAATACATAAAAGAGCCCCCTCAAGTCCATAGTCACAGACACAATGTGAAATAGTTTGTAGCCAGATCAGCCAACGTGCACAAGAAGTAGCTCCTGAAAATTTTGAATTAATACTTTCCTTGATGTGAATGAAACTGAAATTGAAATGGTCATTGTGAGAAAACAGCTGATCTGGCATGCATGCATGGTAGTGACGGAAAACTCAAGGTGAAGGTGACGAGAGATTGTATGATAGGGGTTGCATGGCAGAAGACTGGGGGAGGATAACAAGGGCTGGAAGGTAGATGGGATACTTATGATGATTGTACTACAGTCTACAGGGAGGGTTGATCACCTGATTTTAATGGAGAGTGATGATCTTAATTGTACAGTGACTCTAGATGAGAGTGATGGACAGGAGGTGACGAAATGAAAAGTGAGAATACAGGTGGGTTGTCGTTAATTATGTAGCCCGGTAGTGGTAGATTTGTAGATTTTTTTCAACTCTGTCAACCCCCTGTCAGGGTATGATGATGAGATTACATCAAGATAGTCAATATAAATTATACAAGTAATAAACATATTCTTTAATATGAAACATAACAAGATATAAAACAAATGGGGGGACACATATTAACATTGATGTGTTGTTGTCGAACAGTAATCATGACTAATCATACAGGAAATGACATCTAACGTGCATGTAACTTGCTACACCATGTCATTATAGGTGGCAATCCACAAATTTTCTTTGTGGAGAATTAAGTGAATTAAAGTTCAGTGCACCATGGTGACCACAAACAGTGCACAGCGAACATTCGCATTGCCGTCCATCATTCAGTTACAAGGTATAGTCATAATATTTCAATGGCCGAGTTATGGACACTCTATGTCAACGATACACAACAAACTATTGTCCATAGACTGTGTACAACGGATAGATCGTCTGCGCACAGCGATTCGGAGACCGCTGATTGGGCAATCGCGCAGATCACGTCATGACCACGTGGTTGCCTTCGGACTGCGTGTGGAAGTATCGATAACGATAACGATGTCCGGTCACATTGCGTACGCAGGAAATGGTCTTGGTTCGTGATCGGATCGCTCCAGTATCGATCAAAAATTATGGAAACTCTGCAATTTCATGCATATTGACTGATGGTCCTAAAACCCGGAAGCCAATTGACTTTGTGCACGTTGCCATAGACTCTACAAATTCCAACAAACACGATGCGGGGGTGACGCTAATTTGTACGATTTTGACGGAAAAGCAAGAAGCAATCGAAATTCGCTTACCTGTGCGGTATCGGTGAGAAAATAGATCCTCTGAGAATACCTTTCAAAATTCATATAAAATATAGGAAAGTGAAATTCTAGGTAGATTTTGGTACGAAGTGATAGAGAATTTCACACTTGTTTTGGTGGAATACTGTGTGGGGACATAGAAGGCTTGCACTGCGCATGCTTACTATATTTTCATTCATAAATTGGCTCTCGGCAGTGGCTGGATGACGTCATGTAATAAGCAAAAATGTACACGACCGGTAGAGACCGCGCTCTGCTATCTGTTGTACACAACTTGTCGATGTGCGATAGGGTTTACCGGTAGCCACTTCTGCATTGAAAACCTGAATTGGATTAATCAATCAGGCCCTGTTGCATAAAACTTACCATTGATGGTAACTTCCCTGGAAACCTTGAATTTGATTAGCTGTCGAGCGATGTTACTGCAGAAGGTACCATTAATGGGAGAGTATCAGTTAACATTAATATTTAGTTTTATGCATTTGGGCCTAGGGCAGTTTTTTCCATGTGTAACATTATTTCTTTGTCAACATTAATTCTTTATTTTCAGGTTCTATTCCTACATGTATATCATCAACTGTGAACAATGATTGGTATGGCCAAGACAAATCAAAGAAAGTCGAAGGGTGGTGCCAGCTCAAGCCAAGATTTGTCGCCCTCTAAAGTTCTCGCCATTGTAGCCAACTGGAACAACAGCCCAGTCTCATCTCCGAAAAGGTAGGAGTTTGTAAACGTTCAGTTTGTAAAAAAAGTTCTACACATATCTCTTGGCTCTACAGTGAATCAAATACACAGGGGCTTAATACACCAAAAAGAGCTCCCATGAAAAACAAAAAATACCCCTATAAAATTTGTTTTTTTTTTTCCTGAATAGGGTACAGTATCTGCATCACATGTCTAGGGTGGACGTTTTATGACACCAGGGCCATTTTGCATCCAGGTGTATATGTTTTCAATTGTAACTTACCATCAATAGTACATGTACCTACCATGGCAATTTAGCAGCAATAATGAGAGCTCATTGGCTGTTGCCATTGTTGTAAGTTGCGATAATTGAAAACATATATGCAACATGTCCAAGAACTGAGAAGAAGCCTAGGAACTAGATTCCCTGGAACTGTAAACAGAAGTTGATCAGTATTTTGGAAGAATCTGGGATAAAAAGAAAGTTTCTCTTTATTTGGTGGGAAGGGAAGGGATCCCATTTTTTATTGCAGGGGCTAAAATGCCCTGAGCCCTCGTTTAATATTTTCACTGTGTCATCCCCTCCTGGTGTTCTTACTCATTTTGATAACAGGACTGGAACAAAGCGTCCCCGAGACAAGCAGCTCTCAGCATCGGTGCCGAGCAGCAGACGACAGCGGAAATCTTTCAGGAAGGAGTGTCTCTCTTCTACTTCGGACGAAGATGAAACCCCGTCCTTCCGAGCCAAAGCCTTCTACACCTCCGCCAAATCTACCAGTCGCTATCTCTCCCCCCTTGAGAGGAGAGAGGAACGCGATCGCCTGATCGATGCTGGTATCGACCCGACCACACTTAATCAATCGTTTGAGGAATTACAGAAAGGGCGTGTGTGGGGTCCATCCCACGTTGCGGAAACAAGACCGGACGCTAAAACTGTGAAAGGAAAGAAAGAAAATGGTGTGAGCCGCGAGAAAGCATTGAGCTCGACGTCGAAGGTGAAGACAATGGCGGGAAAGAAACCCCAAGGTTACAACAATACTATCAACAGAATGGTGGATGGTGGCGGGAAAGACTCACACGTGCTGGAAAAGCAAGTGCAATCACCAGCAGCTGGACAGATGTCATCTGGGGTCAAAGGTGAAATAAAGGTCACTCTCAGCGAGCGAGCGCCACCTCCAACCCGAACAAAAGACGAAAAACCTGCAGCTAAATCCAAAGGTGAGATGCAATCGCAGAGGAGAGCATCGCCTCGGAAACTGGGACAGGGGCAGGGGAGAGGGAAGACTGCCTCGCCAACACCAAACCTGACGCCGCGGAGGACTTCTCCGAGAAAGTCTGGGGGGAAGACTAGTGCCGGGAAAGGCATCCAGATGTATGTGAAGAACCTGCGAGATGCTCAGAAGAAGGGCAAGAAGTCTGGCAGTCAGCAGAAGGTAAGAACACCAACATGAACAAAAAGTTCCTTGCCAGCTGCATGATCTTAGCGCAAGGTCAAGATCATTCACATAATCATCCACCTCCTACCAGGAAACAATTTATACTTCTGGGTAGAGAGCAGCATTTTGGATAAAGTATCCTACTGAAGGACACAAGTTGATGTGTTGTCATCGACTGTTGTACTCACTTGTTCATACTTATCATACAGGTCACAATATCTAACCTACATGTACCATGCTACATTATGTCATTTCCTGCAACAGACATTGCACAAATACTTTTTATGGTGAAGACTGAAGTGTGAAGTAAAGTGAAGTGAGTTATCGTGCAGTGCACAATGACATGGTGGCCAGCCTGTGTACACGGCAAAGCCTCAGGTTGGGGGGAGGGGGGTATTTTTATGCCCCTGCCACATTGGTTGCTACATGTACATCACAATAAGTTCAATATTAGCCCTACTTCATATTCTGATAATATATATTTCCCATAAATCTAGCCTTATTTTCTTACCCTCACAGCCAAAAGATAAAGTAACTGCAAAAACAAACAATGCCAAAGATCTGAAGCCTATAGCGCAAAAGCTGCCCTTACCGACCAAGACTCCTAAGGAGCTGGAGAAAACGTCACCAGCCAAGACATTGAAGACACCCAAGAAGGATCATCCGTCTCAAGGAGATGGTTGCAGCTCCAATGAGAAGGCGGCCAGAGGGCTGGACTTTGGAGGGTCACGACAGGCCAACGGTCAAGATGTGGGCCTTTTGGAACAGAGCTTTGATGAGCCAAACGTAAGTCTGAACATTAACATATATCAACACATTAAGTGCTTCTGTCTAAAATAAAAACTTGGTTTAACTTTCTCAGTCTCATAGACAATGAATTGTGTTATTATTGACATAGGACTATTAGTGGTTAGTACCGAGAGGGTAAAATCCCAAGAAGTGAACCCACTTTTTCATTATACTTAAAAAGCTGAATTAATTCTTGAACTTCCAATTCCATATGAATTGTTTTATTAAAGGGATTTTATCTTTCTGAAAAGTAATGAAATTAATCTGCCAGGACATAGAGTACTTACCGACATGGCCATCATATGAGCCATTTTGTCAAGACAACTGGTTCTAAACTGCGGGTAGAGCAAGCAGCGTTGATCACAGTGGGGACTCTATTTGGGAGTGCCCCACACTAGCCTGCTAGACAACATCAGACCTCTCACTGAAGTGATTTTGTTTAGAACCAGTTGTCTTAACAACAGGCTCATATGACGACACCACTTCCGTACTGTATTACATTTTCAATAGTACACATACTATAATATCTGTGACGTCATGATATTTAACATATTATTTACAGAAATTCTCTCAACTCTGGACTGCATGCTACTTGTAATGACTGATTCGTAGATAGATTTTTTGTAAGGATGGCTGATTGAACTCATTTATGTAAATGGAATTGGCTCTCAAATTGTCTAAATGTGGTGGAAATATATTGTGTGTGATGCTGGAATTGTCTCAATAAATAAAGTTAAACTCTTGCAGCAGGCAGGCAAACAGAGTGACATTCAGCAAGAGCTGATGGACTTCCTAGTCTTCAACGACGAGGACTTCAATGACGACGGTCGCGAGACGGAAGACTTTGTCCAGAACCTCCTCATGGAGATCGATGATGACCTTGAGGAGACGGAAAACGTTTTGAAGCGGTCACCACGGAAACGGAAGATGAAGACAGAGCAGGAGTGCATCGCGTCGACTCCGTCGCCTGCGGCGAAATCCTCAAGGAGGGGAACGCCACAAAAGGGCACCCCAGCCAGAGGTACCCCTAAGAGGGGTACACCAAATAGAAGCACGCCCTCTAGAAAGCGGATGAGGTAGGTTTAGAGTCAACGAGAGCTTAACAATTTCGAACAAAGAGGCAGTGAGGATAACTGTCTTCTAAGTTGCTTGAAGGACTTTTGGGACAACATTCCAGGTGTACAGGTCTTTCTGTAAAGGGTGCCATTGTCACCCTGCCATTTTTTGTTATTTTTTAGCTATTTTAGGGATTTTACCACACTGGTATTTGTTTTCCTCCTATGCTTTATAACCTAAGTTTTGTTATGCAGAAGACAATATAGTGTAATACTTGTATCCTAAACTAGCCTAAATAGCCGACGTAAATCGTAATTTCTTGTGTAAAGAAGGCCACCAAAAATGTGGCAAATTGGGACCCTACTTGAAGGAAAGACCCATTATATGGCTGCAATTTTCCTTGGTACCCTTATAACTTCCTGTATAGTTAAATAACCATCAAAGTAATTAAAGATTCATTTCTTCACTCCTCTCCCCGCCTCCTCTGACTAAAGCTCCACGCCCATGTCCTCCAAGAAGTCTTCCCAGCCGAGACTAGATGACTGGCTCACCAAGATTGGCTCCACTGTTGTTGCCCCTGTTAGCCCTCGAGAGAAAGCTAGGGTGCAAAGGTCAGAGGTCAAGGGTCACATGATCTTGACACCAGAAGCCAGTGATACCAGCTCTCCCAAAGGTTAGTTTATTGTAACAAGACCAGTCTTTCTCTCCAGAACCCTGTTCATATACTCCATCTATCCACAAAATAAGTGCAACAATTCTGGCGATTTTGCTGATTCCCAATCGATAACTGGGTATATGAACGGTAGTCACTTGAATAATGTGGTATTTGCTTCCTCCTTGTTTGTGGCTATTTTGCGGAGAAAAAACTAGGAAATACTGCATTGTTGTGGTAAGGGAGTCTTATGAACTGCATCTGCAAAATAGTCGTAAATGCTGCTGCTTGTGCACTGTGCTTTGGCATGTATTTGTTAATCGCAGCGCTCGTATTGCTTATCGGAACTTGTAGCCCAGGGATGTGGGGAAAGTGTACCGTGTTTAAATACCTCAATATTCCAACTTTTTCTGTGTCTATGAATGGTGTTTATAGAGGCTTGCGGGAAAATTTCTTACCGACATGCATCGGTAATAAAGCGATATCATGATTATGGTATATGAACATGGTGGCTTGGGTGGCATGGGTGATCTTTTGCAAGTTCCGGTTTCAAAGAGATCGTGGGGAGAACAGGCCTTTGCACATGCAGGGCCAACCCTGTGGAATTCTCTTCCACAGAGTTTGAAAACCCTGACGTCAGTGACCACCTTCAAGGGCAACCCAAAGACACATACCTGTATAATGGTGCTTTTTGACAAGCAAGATTATAATTGTATTGTATTTCTTTTCTCTCTCTCTTTGATTACTCTGAAGCGCCTTGAGCATCTGATTAAGATGGAAAGTGCGCTATATAAATTCTATTTATTATTATTATTAAAATGCTACTAAGCAGTATTCTAGAGCTTGTTTCTCTCTCATCAGATTCTTTATCTCCACCAGCAATCAGCGTATTCACACCAACATATAGTACCGTATGCAACATGGAATCGGGCACACACTCAATCAGTTCATCATACTTTGCAAGCATTTGTGTAAATTGAATGTGAAAATGTAGATAATATCTTTGATTTTGGTACCTTTGGCATATTTTAACACATGCCCTACAAGTCTTAGACCTGTGCCCCGTAACATTAAGGTTTGTAATCAATCGCAAAGTTGAAAGACAAATTCTGATTGGTTACAGGTCAGTCTTTTGAACAAAAAGCGCATGCAACAATGATGTTGATTGGCCATTGCCATTTTGCAATTGATCGCAAACCTTTATGTTCCAGGGCCCTGCTCTGTGGGATTTGTGTTTATTTCAGGTATAATACAACAATAGCTCAGAAAGAATTATTGACACCTGTACAGCACTCACTGAAGCTTCCCTGTTCTCTTTCTGTTCTTTCCCTCCTTCCCACACCAGATCCCACTTCTACCGGTACCACCACCTCACCCAGTAGGAGTGTTAAGCTCTACCCCGTCTTCACCCCTCCCACCAGTCCCGGAGCTAGGAAGGGCTCCCCCGCAGGCAGGAAGAAGCAAGGCATTGTGGGAAAGGTCAACAAGAGTCCTCAGCAGGCAAGGAGGTCGCCCATCGTCAAGACCCTCAAGACGAAGGGAGAGTCGCTAGAACAAGCAACACTCGTGAGTCACATGACTTCTTTACTGAGCCCGCATATTTACGAGCAAACTTTTCACCACTTAGATACTGGGCTGTGCAACTACCACGGACTTCACAGACAATAAACAGGCTGTGAATTAACTTCAAATTCTCTATAGGGTAAAATTAAGCCACACCCGATAGGTTACTGCAGTTCCATGGCATATTCTGACATCCTTTCTGGGCGCGGGTTCACAAAAATCTGGACTAGAATTGGGTTAGAGATAGTGTTGGGTTGGGTTTAGTGAGGTAGATATTAGATTATAGGACAATTTTGTATGCACCCTGCATCTCTCAACTACAACTCAGTGTTTCAATGGCTAGTATGAAGGATAAAGGTTTGAGCCCCCAAATAGGCAATTTTGAACTCCTGAATTTTCGATAATTTACTCTGTTATATTATGTTTAAAAATTTAATTTTTTGTTCTTTTGTCCTATTTCGTTCATTTTTTGTTACCTGTGAAGCGCTTTTAGATAAATATCTTCTGTAAAGCGCTTTATAAATGTACGTTATTATTAGAAATAGTGTTATGAATTCCCCCATTATTATTACTAACTTGCAACCCTTCCAGGACCTAGGGCAGAAGCGGTATGGGGCAGTGACCTGCCAGACCTGTGGGACGGTGTTCACCGCAGCACACCCAGAGGATGAGGCTGACCATGCCAGGTTTCACAAGAAGTACCTCAGCAGCATCAAGTTCCCGGTAAGCAAGATGATCGTATACTATCCCACCCCTTATTGCACCATAGAGTACCGAAGTGTAACGGCGTGATGAGCATGTTGTCAAGACATCTGGGGGGTGTGTCACCAAGCTGTTGGTAAGTTACGAACGACTTTTCGAACGACTGGTGATCCCTTCTTGTGCTAAATGTGACACCACACTTTGTTAAATGAAAGTCTGATTTAGCACAAGAAGGGAACACCAGTCGTTTGAAAAGTCGTTCGTAACTTATGAACAGCTTGGTGAAACACCAAGGTTCTAAAATATGAGGGCAGAGCAAACATTGGTGATGATAATGGGGACTCTCATTGTAAATGCCCAACACTAGCCCGCTAGACAATGTCGGACCAGTAAAAGTAGGGTTAAGAACCGGAAGCCGGCATATCAATGGATATGATGACACCACTTCGGAACCTAATCAAAATCTAGCGATCATTATAATTTAGTCTCTAAGTGAGTTTTCATAACTCACTTATCCTTTGACGGATTTTCATCAAACCTTCACTAATTTGTCTCTTACGTGTTACTGCTTTTATTAGAAGCAACTTAACTTCAGGATTTGCTTTCCCTTTAAAGTAAAACAAGTGATGATTGATTATTGGGATGTGGATTTACGATTGATCCTGTTATCAATCTAATTATCAATAGACCATTTTCATTATGGATGCACATTTTATGCAATTCTTTCAACCAATATTTAACTAATGTTAACCAAAGAGCGTGTCCAAGGCTTATTCAAGTGGCAATAATTAATAGATTCAGATTGCATTCCATCCATTGAGGTGAATCACTAGATGCACATAATGGTAATACCGCATAACCTTAAGTTTGTGAAAAGATGTGAATGCATTACAAAAACGGCTTATTAGACTGTTATCCATGTTCCATGATGCCTTTGTTCTGTCTGTCTCCCTCTAGGGCTGGAAGCAGGAGGAGATGGTGGAGGAGTTCCACGATGGGCGGATCCTGGTGGTTACCCACGATGCACCATACTTTGCTGAGAAGAAGGTGGGGGAGATCCGAGAGCTGGTGGACAGAGAGCTAGGTTTCACCGAGGGCAGCGCGTCAGCTGCCAAAGACCTCTGCAAGGTATCTATCTATTCACTTTGATTAACCCTAATACTCCCGGGGTATTTCAAAGCTTGTTACTACCGGTATCTCAGCCATGGGTTCCCCGATTGCCTCAAAATTTTGCACAAGGGTAAAGAATTATTTAATCTACAAAGTTATATAGCTAAATTTACGAAAGTCCTCTTATTTTTTTTTTAACTAATTGATTTATGCTAATTTATGCGAGAAATCATAGATTTTGGTATTTCTCACTAAATAAAGCCTCAGGAATAGCAATTTTTGGTACAAATGTCTTTCATAACTCCCTTATCAATTCTTGAAAGAAAAAGATAGGTTGTGGTAATTATTTCTTATGTATTTTATTGTTTTTCAATTTTCTTATGTATTTCTTTGTTTTTATGCCTCCGCCACGAAGTGGCCGGAGGCATTATGTTTTCGGGTTGTCCGTCCGTCCGTCCGTCCGTACGTCCATCACGAATCTGTTTTGGCAATATCTTGAGAACCGTGAACCAGATTTGCTTCAAACTGGGTACATGTGTGTATTGCATAAAACCAATGAAGTGTGTAAAATTGGGGTCAAATCTGATTGAGGTCAAAAGGTCAAAGGTCATTGAACATTGTGAAAAATTGCCCAAAATTGACCTTTTTCACATTAAATCCAAACCCAAGTATACAATTCTCATCAAACATGGTACAAAGATGGATCACTACTTAGCGGTACACTGGTGACATTTTGGGTAAAATTCCTGGAAGGTTAAAGGTCAAAGGTCAATGAACTTTGTGAAAAATTGCAAAAATTGATAAATCCAAGTCCAAGGATGTAGTTCTCATTAAACATGGTACACGGATGGATCACTACTTGGGGATAGACTGATGAAATTTTTGGTAAAATTCCTGAAAGGTCAGAGGTCAAAGGTCAATGAACTTTGCCAAAATTTGCTAAAAACTGCCACAAACTTTATATTTTTCACAATAAATCCAAATCCAATGGTACATTACCAACTAAACGTGGTGCAAAGATGGATCACTACTTGGGGCTAGACTGGTGACATTTTTGGTGAAATTTCTCAAAGGTCAGAGGTCAAAGGTCAACGCACTTTGCCAAGATCGGCTATTTCATGCCTCCACCACAAAGTGGCCGGAGGCATTATGTTTTCGGGTTGTCCCTCCGTCCGTCCGTCTCTCAGGAGACATTGTTTCAGCCTTTGAATCCACTGTTTAGCTCTGTTATTCATGGTGACTTTTCTCTGAATAAGACATTGTTTAAGCCTTTGACTCCACTGCTTAGCTGTGGTAGTCAGGGTGACTTTCCTCCTGTAAGACATCGTTAAACCCTTTGAATCCACTGTTTAGCGGTGGTATTCAGAGTGACTTTCCTCTTGTAAGACATTGTTTAACCCTTTGGTTCCAGTGTTTAGCTGTACTATTTTGGGTGAATGTCCTCTTGTAACACATTGTTTAACCCCTTGACTCCGCTGCTTAGCTCTGTTATTCAGGGTGACTTTTCTCTTGTAAGACATTGTTTAACCCTCTGAATCTACTGTTTAGCTGTGGTATTCAGGGTGACTTTCCTCTTGTAAGACATTGTTTAACGCCTTGATTACAGTGTTTAGCTGTACTATTCAGGTGACTTTTCTCTTGTAAGACATTGTTTAATCCTCTGAATCTAGTGTTTAGCTGTGGTATTCAGGGTGACTTTCCTCTTCTAAGACATTGTTTAACCCTTTGACTGCATTGATAGTACATTGTTTAGCTCTGCTATTCATGGTGACTTTTCTCTGTATAAGACATTGTCTAACCCTTTGACTCCACTGCTTAACAGTGGTATTCAGGGTGACTTTCCTCTTGTAAGACATTGTTTAACCCTTTGAATCCACTGTTTAGCTGTGGTATTCAGGGTGACTTTCCTCTTGTAAGACATTGTTTAACCCTTTGATTCCAGTGTTTAGCTGTACTATTCAGGGTGACTTTCCCCTTGTAAGACATTGTTTAACCCTCTGAATCTACTGTTTAGCTGTACTATTCAGGGTGACTTTCCTCTTGTAAGACATTGTTTAACCCTTTGAATCTACTGTTTAGCTGTGGTATTTAGGGTGACTGTCCTCTTGTAAGACATTGTTTAACCCTTTGATTCCAGTGTTTAGCTGTACTATTCAGGGTGACTTTCCCCTTGTAAGACATTGTTTAACCCTCTGAATCTACTGTTTAGCTGTACTATTCAGGGTGACTTTCCTCTTGTAAGACATTGTTTAATCCTCTGAATCTAGTGTTTAGCTGTGGTATTCAGGGTGACTTTCCTCTTCTAAGACATTGTTTAACCCTTTGACTGCATTGATAGTACATTGTTTAGCTCTGCTATTCATGGTGACTTTTCTCTGTATAAGACATTGTCTAACCCTTTGACTCCACTGCTTAACAGTGGTATTCAGGGTGACTTTCCTCTTGTAAGACATTGTTTAACCCTTTGAATCCACTGTTTAGCTGTACTATTCAGGGTGACTTTCCCCTTGTAAGACATTGTTTAACCCTCTGAATCTACTGTTTAGCTGTGGTATTCAGGGTGACTTCCCTCTTGTGAGACATTGTTTAACCCTTTGACTCTACTGCTTAGCTGTGGTATTCAGGGTGACTTTCCTCTTGTGAGACATTGTTTAACCCTCTGAATCTACTGTTTAGCTGTGGTATTCAGGGTGACTTTCCTCTTGTAAGACATTGTTTAACCCTTTGACTCTACTGCTTAGCTGTGGTATTCAGGGTGACTTTCCTCTTGTAAGACCTTGTTTAACCCTCTGAATCTACTGTTTAGCTGTGGTATTCAGGGTGACTTTCCTCTTGTAAGACATTGTTTAACCCTTTGAATCTACTGTTTAGCTGTACTATTCAGGGTGACTTTCCTCTTGTAAGACATTGTTTAATCCTCTGAATCTAGTGTTTAGCTGTGGTATTCAGGGTGACTTTCCTCTTCTAAGACATTGTTTAACCCTTTGACTGCATTGATAGTACATTGTTTAGCTCTGCTATTCATGGTGACTTTTCTCTGTATAAGACATTGTCTAACCCTTTGACTCCACTGCTTAACAGTGGTATTCAGGGTGACTTTCCTCTTGTAAGACATTGTTTAACCCTTTGAATCCACTGTTTAGCTGTACTATTCAGGGTGACTTTCCCCTTGTAAGACATTGTTTAACCCTCTGAATCTACTGTTTAGCTGTGGTATTCAGGGTGACTTCCCTCTTGTGAGACATTGTTTAACCCTTTGACTCTACTGCTTAGCTGTGGTATTCAGGGTGACTTTCCTCTTGTGAGACATTGTTTAACCCTCTGAATCTACTGTTTAGCTGTGGTATTCAGGGTGACTTTCCTCTTGTAAGACATTGTTTAACCCTTTGACTCTACTGCTTAGCTGTGGTATTCAGGGTGACTTTCCTCTTGTAAGACCTTGTTTAACCCTCTGAATCTACTGTTTAGCTGTGGTATTCAGGGTGACTTTCCTCTTGTAAGACATTGTTTAACCCTTTGAATCTACTGTTTAGCTGTGGTATTCAGGGTGACTTCCCCCTTCTAAGACATTGTTTTACCCTTTGACTGCATTGATAGTACATTGTTTAGCTCTGCTATTCATGGTGACTTTTCTCTGTATATGACATTGTCTAACCCTTTGACTCCACTGCTTAACCGTGGTATTCAGGGTGACTTTCCTCTTGTAAGACATTGTTTAACCCTTTGATTCCACTGTTAAGCTGTGGTATTGAGGGTGACTTTCCTCTTATAAGACATTGTTTAACCCTTTGACTCTACTGCTAAGCTGTGGTATTCAGGGTGACTTTCCTCCTGTAAGACATTGTTTAACCCTTCGATTCCAGTGTTGAGCTGTACTATTCAGGGTGACTTTCCTCTTGTGAGACATTGTTTAACCCTCTGAATCTACTGTTTAGCTGTAATATTCAGGGTGACTTTCCTCTTGTAAGACATTGTTTAACCCTTTGAATCTACTGTTTAGCTGTGGTATTCAGGGTGACTTCCCCCTTCTAAGACATCGTTTAACCCTTTGACTGCATTGATAGTACATTGTTTAGCTCTGCTATTCATGGTGACTTTCTCTTTATGAGACATTGTTTAACCCTTTGATTCCAGTGTTTAGCTGTACTATTCAGGGTGACTTTCCTCTTGTAAGACATTGTTTAACCCTCTGAATATACTGTTTAGCTGTGGTGTTCAGGGTGACTTTCCTCTTCTAAGACATTGTTTAACCCTTTGACTGCATTGATAGTACATTGTTTAGCTCTGCTATTCATGGTGACTTTCCTCTTGTAAGACATTGTTTAACCCTCTGAATCTACTGTTTAGCTGTGGTGTTCAGGGTGACTTTCCTCTTCTAAGACATTGTTTAACCCTTTGACTGCATTGATAGTACATTGTTTAGCTCTGCTATTCATGGTGACTTTCCTCTTGTAAGACATTGTTTAACCCTCTGAATCTACTGTTTAGCTGTACTATTCAGGGTGACTTTCCTCTTGTAAGACATTGTTTAACCCTTTGGACTCTACTGCTTAGCTGTGGTATTCAGGGTGACTTTCCTCTTGTAAGACATTGATTAACCCTCTGAATCTACTGTTTAGCTGTGGTATTCAGGGTGACTTTCCTCTTGTAAGACATTGTTTAACCCTTTGACTCTACTGCTTAGCTGTGGTATTCAGGGTGACTTTCCTCTTGTAATACATTGTTTAACCCTTTGAATCTACTGTTTAGCTGTGGTATTCAGGGTGACTTTCCTCTTCTAAGACATCGTTCAACCCTTTGACTGCATTGATAGTACACTGTTTAGCTCTGACTATTCATGGTGACTTTTCTCTGTATAAGACATTGTTTAGCCCTTTGATTCAAGTGTTGAGCTGTACTATTCAGGGTGACTTTCCTCTTGTAAGACATTGTTTAACCCTCTGAATCTACTGTTTAGCTGTGGTATTCATGGTGACTTTCCTCTTGTAAGACATTGTTTAACCCTTTGAATCTACTGTTTAGCTGTGGTATTCAGGGTGACTTTCCTCTTCTAAGACATTGTTTAACCCTTTGAATCTACTGTTTAGCGCTGCTATTCATGGTGACTTTCCTCTTGTAAGACATTGTTTAACCCTTTGACTGCATTGATAGTACATTGTTTAGCTCTGCTATTCATGGTGACTTTCTCTGTATGAGACATTGTTTAACCCTTTGGACTCTACTGCTTAGCTGTGGTATTCAGGGTGACTTTCCTCTTGTAAGACATTGATTAACCCTCTGAATCTACTGTTTAGCTGTGGTATTCAGGGTGACTTTCCTCTTGTAAGACATTGTTTAACCCTTTGACTCTACTGCTTAGCTGTGGTATTCAGGGTGACTTTCCTCTTGTAATACATTGTTTAACCCTTTGAATCTACTGTTTAGCTGTGGTATTCAGGGTGACTTCCCTCCTCTAAGACATCGTTTAACCCTTTGACTGCATTGATAGTACACTGTTTAGCTCTGACTATTCATGGTGACCTTTCTCTGTATAAGACATTGTCTAGCCCTTTGATTCAAGTGTTGAGCTGTACTATTCAGGGTGACTTTCCTCTTGTAAGACATTGTTTAACCCTTTGACTGCATTGATAGTAAATTGTTTAGCTCTGCTATTCATGGTGACTTTCTCTGTATGAGACATTGTTTAACCCTTTGAATCTACTGTTTAGCGCTGCTATTCATGGTGACTTTCCTCTTGTAAGACATTGTTTAACCCTTTGACTGCATTGATAGTACATTGTTTAGCTCTGCTATTCATGGTGACTTTATCTGTATGAGACATTGTTTAACCCTTTGGACTCTACTGCTTAGCTGCGGTATTCAGGGTGACTTTCCTCCTGTAAGACATTGTTTAACCCTCTGAAGCTACTGTTTAGCTGTGGTATTCAGGGTGACTTTCCTCTTGTAAGACATTGTTTAAACCTTTGAATCTACTGTTTAGCTGTGGTATTCAGGGTGACTTCCCTCCTCTAAGACATTGTTTTACCCTTTGACTGCATTGATAGTACATTGTTTAGCTCTGCTATTCATGGTGACTTTTCTCTGTATATGACATTGTGTAACCCTTTGACTTCACTGCTTAACCGTGGTTAAGCAGTGTAAGACATTGTTTAACCCTCTGAATCTACTGTTTAGCTGTGGTATTCATGGTGACTTTCCTCTTGTAAGACATTGTTTAACCCTCTGAATCTACTGTTTAGCTGTGGTGTTCAGGGTGACTTTCCTCTTGTAAGACATTGACTAACCCTCTGAATCTACTGTTTAGCTGTGGTATTCAGGGTGACTTTCCTCTTGTAAGACATTGTTTAACCCTTTGACTCTACTGCTTAGCTGTGGTATTCAGGGTGACTTCCCTCTTGTAATACATTGTTTAACCCTTTGAATCTACTGTTTAGCTGTGGTATTTAGGGTGACTTTCCTCTTCTAAGACATCGTTTAACCCTTTGACTGCATTGATAGTACACTGTTTAGCTCTGACTATTCATGGTGACTTTTCTCTGTATAAGACATTGTCTAGCCCTTTGATTCAAGTGTTTACCTGTGGTATTCAGGGTGACTTTCCTCCTGTAAGACATTGTTTAACCCTCTGAAGCTACTGTTTAGCTGTAGTATTCAGGGTGACTTTCCTCTTGTAAGACATTGTTTAACCCTCTGAATCTACTGTTTAGCTGTGGTATTCAGGGTGACTTTCCTCTTGTAAGACATTGTTTAACCCTTTGGACTCTACTGCTTAGCTGTGGTATTCAGGGTGACTTTCCTCTTGTAAGACATTGATTAACCCTCTGAATCTACTGTTTAGCTGTGGTATTCAGGGTGACTTTCCTCTTGTAAGACATTGTTTAACTCTTTGACTCTACTGCTTAGCTGTGGTATTCAGGGTGACTTTCCTCTTGTAATACATTGTTTAACCCTTTGAATCTACTGTTTAGCTGTGGTATTCAGGGTGACTTTCCTCTTCTAAGACATCGTTTAACCCTTTGACTGCATTGATAGTACACTGTTTAGCTCTGACTATTCATGGTGACTTTTCTCTGTATAAGACATTGTTTAGCCCTTTGATTCAAGTGTTGAGCTGTACTATTCAGGGTGACTTTCCTCTTGTAATACATTGTTTAACCCTTTGAATCTACTGTTTAGCTGTGGTGTTCAGGGTGACTTTCCTCTTCTAAGACATTGTTTAACCCTTTGACTGCATTGATAGTACATTGTGTAGCTCTGCTATTCATGGTGACTTTCTCTGTATGAGACATTGTTTAACCCTTTGAATCTACTGTTTAGCGCTGCTATTCATGGTGACTTTCCTCTTGTAAGACATTGTTTAACCCTTTGACTGCATTGATAGTACATTGTTTAGCTCTGCTATGGTAACTTTCTCTGTATGAGACATTGTTTAACCCTTTAGACTCTACTGCTTAGCTGTGGTATTCAGGGTGACTTTCCTCCTGTAAGACATTGTTTAACCCTCTGAAGCTACTGCTTAGCTGTGGTATTCAGGGTGACTTTCCTCCTGTAAGACATTGTTTAACCCTCTGAAGCTACTGTTTAGCTGTGGTATTCATGGTGACTTTCCTCTTGTAAGACATTGTTTAACCGTCTGAATCTACTGTTTAGCTGTGGTGTTCAGGGTGACTTTCCTCTTGTAAGACATTGACTAACCCTCTGAATCTACTGTTTAGCTGTGGTATTCAGGGTGACTTTCCTCTTGTAAGACATTGTTTAACCCTTTGACTCTACTGCTTAGCTGTGGTATTCAGGGTGACTTCCCTCTTGTAATACATTGTTTAACCCTTTGAATCTTCTGTTTAGCTGTGGTATTTAGGGTGACTTTCCTCTTCTAAGACATCGTTTAACCCTTTGACTGCATTGATAGTACACTGTTTAGCTCTGACTATTCATGGTGACCTCTCTCTGTATAAGACATTGTCTAGCCCTTTGATTCAAGTGTTTACCTGTGGTATTCAGGGTGACTTTCCTCCTGGAAGACATTGTTTAACCCTCTGAAGCTACTGTTTAGCTGTGGTATTTAGGGTGACTTTCCTCTTGTAAGACATTGTTTAACCCTTTGACTCTACTGCTAAGCTGTGGTATTCAGGGTGACTTTCCTCTTGTAAGACATTGTTTAACCCTTTGAATCTACTGTTTAGCTGTGGTATTCAGGGTGACTTTCCTCTTCTAAGACATTGTTTAACCCTTTGACTGCATTGATAGTACACTGTTTAGCTCTGACTATTCATGGTGACTTTTCTCTGTATAAGACATTGTCTAGCCCTTTGATTCAAGTGTTGAGCTGTACTATTCAGGGTGACTTTCCTCTTGTAAGACATTGTTTAACCCTCTGAAGCTACTGTTTAGCTGTGGTATTCAGGGTGACTTTCCTCTTGTAAGACACTGTTTAAACCTTTGAATCTACTGTTTAGCTGTGGTATTCAGGGTGACTTCCCTCCTGAGACATTGATTTACCCTTTGACTGCATTGATAGTACATTGTTTAGCTCTGCTATTCATGGTGACTTTTCTCTGTATATGACATTGTGTAACCCTTTGACTTCACTGCTTAACCGTGGTTAAGCAGTGTAAGACATTGTTTTACCCTCTGAATCTACTGTTTAGCTGTGGTATTCATGGTGACTTTCCTCTTGTAAGACATTGTTTAACCCTCTGAATCTACTGTTTAGCTGTGGTGTTCAGGGTGACTTTCCTTTTGTAAGACATTGACTAACCCTCTGAATCTACTGTTTAGCTGTGGTATTCAGGGTGACTTTCCTCTTGTAAGACATTGTTTAACCCTTTGACTCTACTGCTTAGCTGTGGTATTCAGGGTGACTTCCCTCTTGTAATACATTGTTTAACCCTTTGAATCTACTGTTTAGCTGTGGTATTTAGGGTGACTTTCCTCTTCTAAGACATCGTTTAACCCTTTGACTGCATTGATAGTACACTGTTTAGCTCTGACTATTCATGGTGACTTTTCTCTGTATAAGACATTGTCTAGCCCTTTGATTCAAGTGTTTACCTGTGGTATTCAGGGTGACTTTCCTCCTGTAAGACATTGTTTAACCCTCTGAAGCTACTGTTTAGCTGTGGTATTCAGGGTGACTTTCCTCTTGGAAGACATTGTTTAACCCTTTGACTCTACTGCTAAGCTGTGGTATTCAGGGTGACTTTCCTCTTGTAAGACATTGTTTAACCCTTTGAATCTACTGTTTAGCTGTGGTATTCAGGGTGACTTTCCTCTTCTAAGACATTGTTTAACCCTTTGACTGCATTGATAGTACACATTTTAGCTCTGACTATTCATGGTGACTTTTCTCTGTATAAGACATTGTCTAGCCCTTTGATTCAAGTGTTGAGCTGTACTATTCAGGGTGACTTTCCTCTTGTAAGACATTGTTTAACCCTCTGAATCTACTGTTTAGCTGTGGTATTCATGGTGACTTTCCTCTTCTAAGACATTGTTTAACCCTTTGAATCTACTGTTTAGCTGTGGTATTCAGGGTGACTTTCCTCTTCTAAGACATTGTTTAACCCTTTGACTGCATTGATAGTACATTGTTTAGCTCTGCTATTCATGGTGACTTCTCTCTGTATAAGACATTATTTAACCCTTTGGACTCTACTGCTTAGCTGTGGTATTCAGGGTGACTTTCCTCCTGTAAGACATTGTTTAACCCTCTGAACCTACTGTTTAGCTGTGGTATTCAGGGTGACTTTCCTCTTGGAAGACATTGTTTAACCCTTTGACTGCATTGATAGTACATTGTTTAGCTCTGCTATTCATGGTGACTTCTCTCTGTATAAGACATTGTTTAACCCTTTGAATCCACTGTTTAGCTGTGGTATTCAGGGTGACTTTCCTCTTGTAAGATATTGTTTAACCCTTTGATTCCAGTGCTTAGCTGTACTATTCAGGGTGACTTTCCTCTTGTAAGACATTGTTTAACCCTTTGAATCTACTGTTTAGCTGTACTATTCAGGGTGACTTTCCTCTTGTAAGACATTGTTTAACCCTTTGAATCTACTGTTAACTGTGGTATTCAGGGTGAGTTTCCTCTTGTAAGACATTGTTTAACCCTTTGAATCTACTGTTTAGCTGTGGTATTCAGGGTGAGTTTCCTCTTGTAAGACATTGTTTAACCCTTTGAATCTACTGTTTAGCTGTGGTATTCAGGGTGACTTTCCTCTTCTAGGACATTGTTTAACCCTTTGACTGCATTGATAGTACATTGTTTAGCTCTGCTATTCATGGTGACTTCTCTCTGTATAAGACATTGTTTAACCCTTTGACTCTACTGTTTAGCTGTGGTATTCAGGGTGACTTCCCTCTTGTAAGACATTGTTTAACCCTTTGAATCCACTGTTTAGCTGTGGTATTCAGGGTGACTTTCCTTTTGTAAGATATTGTTTAACCCTTTGATTCCAGTGTTTAGCTGTACTATTCAGGGTGACTTTCCTCTTGTAAGACATTGTTTAACCCTTTGATTCCACTGGTTAGCTGTGGTATTCAGGGTGACTTTCCTCTTGTAAGACATTGTCTAACCCTTTGAATCTACTGTTTAGCTGTGGTATTTAGGGTGACTTTCCTCTTGTAAGATATTGTTTAACCCTTTGATTCCAGTGTTTAGCTGTACTATTCAGGGTGACTTTCCTCTTGTAAGACATTGTTTAACCCTTTGATTCCACTGTTTAGCTGTGGTATTCAGGGTGACTTTCCTCTTGTAAGACATTGTTTAACCCTTTGATTACAGTGTTTAGCTGTACTATTCAGGGTGACTTTCCTCTTGTAAGACATTGTTTAACCCTCTAAATCTACTGTTTAGCTGTACTATTCAGGGTGACTTTCCTCTTGTAAGACATTGTTTAACCCTCTGAATCTACTGTTTAGCTGTGGTGTTCAGGGTGACTTTCCTCTTCTAAGACATTGTTTAACCCTTTGAATCTACTCTTTAGCTATGGTATTCAGGGTGACTTTCCTCTTTTAAGACATTGTTTAACCCTTTGATTCCAGTGTTTAGCTGTACTATTCAGGGTGACTTTCCTCTTGTAAGACATTGTTTAACCCTCTGAATCTACTGTTTAGCTGTACTATTTAGGGTGACTTTCCTCTTGTAAGACATTGTTTAACCCTTTGAATCTACTGTTTAGCTGTGGTATTTAGGGTGACTGTCCTCTTTTAAGACATTGTTTAACCCTTTGATTCCAGTGTTTAGCTGTACTATTCAGGGCGACTTTCCTCTTGTAAGACATTGTTTAACCCTTTGAATCTACTGTTTAGCTGTGGTATTCAGGGTGAGTTTCCTCTTGTAAGACATTGTTTAACCCTTTGAATCTACTGTTTAGCTGTGGTATTCAGGATGACTTTCCTCTTTTAAGACATTGTTAAACCCTTTGATTCCAGTGTTTAGCTGTACATGACTTTCCTCTTCTAAGACATTGTTTAACCCTTTGAATCTACTCTTTAGCTATGGTATTCAGGGTGACTTTCCTCTTTTAAGACATTGTTTAACCCTTTGATTCCAGTGTTTAGCTGTACTATTCAGGGTGACTTTCCTCTTGTAAGACATTGTTTAACCCTCTGAATCTACTGTTTAGCTGTACTATTTAGGGTGACTTTCCTCTTGTAAGACATTGTTTAACCCTTTGAATCTACTGTTTAGCTGTGGTATTTAGGGTGACTGTCCTCTTTGAAGACATTGTTTAACCCTTTGATTCCAGTGTTTAGCTGTACTATTCAGGGCGACTTTCCTCTTGTAAGACATTGTTTAACCCTTTGAATCTACTGTTTAGCTGTGGTATTCAGGGTGAGTTTCCTCTTGTAAGACATTGTTTAACCCTTTGAATCTACTGTTTAGCTGTGGTATTCAGGATGACTTTCCTCTTTTAAGACATTGTTAAACCCTTTGATTCCAGTGTTTAGCTGTACTATTCAGGGCGACTTTCCTCTTGTAAGACATTGTTTGACCCTTTGAATCTACTGTTTAGCTGTGGTATTCAGGGTTAATTTTCTTCTTCTAAGACATTGTTTAACCATTTGACTGCATTGATAGCACATTGTTTAGCTCTGCTATTCATTGTGACTTCTCTCTGTATAAGACATTGTTTAACCCTTTGACTCAACTGTTTAGCTGTGGTATTCAGGGTGACTTCCCTCTTGTAAGACATTGTTTAACCCTTTGAATCCACTGTTTAGCTGTGGTATTCAGGGTGACTTTCCTCTTGTAAGATATTGTTTAACCCTTTGATTCCAGTGTTTAGCTGTACTATTCAGGGTGACTTTCCTCTTGTAAGACATTGTTTAACCCTCTGAATCTACTGTTTAGCTGTACTATTCAAAGTGACTTTCTTCTTGTAAGACATTGTTTAACCCTCTGTATCTACTGTTTAGCTGTACTATTCAGGGTGACTTTCCTCTTGTAAGACATTGTTTAACCCTTTGAATCTACTGTTTAGCTGTGGTATTCAGGGTGAGTTTCCTCTTCTAAGACATTGTTTAACCCTTTGAATCTACTGTTTAGCTGTGGTATTCAGGATGACTTTCCTCTTTTAAGACATTGTTTAACCCTTTGATTCCAGTGTTTAGCTGTACTATTCAGGGTGACTTTCCTCTTGTAAGACATTGTTTAACCCTCTGAATCTACTGTTTAGCTGTACTATTTAGGGTGACTTTCCTCTTGTAAGACATTGTTTAACCCTTTGAATCTACTGTTTAGCTGTGGTATTTAGGGTGACTGTCCTCTTTTAAGACATTGTTTAACCCTTTGATTCCAGTGTTTAGCTGTACTATTCAGGGCGACTTTCCTCTTGTAAGACATTGTTTGACCCTTTGAATCTAATGTTTAGCTGTGGTATTCAGGGTGACTTTCCTCTTCTAAGACATTGTTTAACCCTTTGACTGCATTGAAAGTACATTGTTTAGCTCTGCTATTCATGGTGACTTCTCTCTGTGTAAGACATTGTTTAACCCTTTGACTCTACTGTTTAGCTGTGGCATTCAGGGTGACTTCCCTCTTGTAAGACATTGTTTAACCCTTTGAATCCATTGTTTAGCTGTGGTTTTCAGGGTGACTTTCCTCTTGTAAGATATTGTTTAACCCTTTGATTCCAGTGTTTAGCTGTACTATTCAGGGTGACTTTCCTCTTGTAAGACATTGTTTAACCCTTTGATTCCACTGGTTAGCTGTGGTATTCAGGGTGACTTTCCTCTTGTAAGACATTGTTTAACCCTTTGAATCTACTGTTTAGCTCTGGTATTCAGGGTGACTTTCCTCTTGTAAGATATTGTTTAACCCTTTGATTCCAGTGTTTAGCTGTACTATTCAGGGTGACTTTCCTCTTGTAAGACATTGTTTAACCCTTTGATTCCACTGTTTAGCTGTGGTATTCAGGGTGACTTTCCTCTTGTAAGACATTGTTTAACCCTTTGATTACAGTGTTTAGCTGTACTATTCAGGGTGACTTTCCTCTTGTAAGACATTGTTTAACCCTCTAAATCTACTGTTTAGCTGTACTATTCAGGGTGACTTTCCTCTTGTAAGACATTGTTTAACCCTCTGAATCTACTGTTTAGCTGTGGTGTTCAGGGTGACTTTCCTCTTCTAAGACATTGTTTAACCCTTTGAATCTACTCTTTAGCTATGGTATTCAGGGTGACTTTCCTCTTTTAAGACATTGTTTAACCCTTTGATTCCAGTGTTTAGCTGTACTATTCAGGGTGACTTTCCTCTTGTAAGACATTGTTTAACCCTCTGAATCTACTGTTTAGCTGTACTATTTAGGGTGACTTTCCTCTTGTAAGACATTGTTTAACCCTTTGAATCTACTGTTTAGCTGTGGTATTTAGGGTGACTGTCCTCTTTTAAGACATTGTTTAACCCTTTGATTCCAGTGTTTAGCTGTACTATTCAGGGCGACTTTCCTCTTGTAAGACATTGTTTAACCCTTTGAATCTACTGTTTAGCTGTGGTATTCAGGGTGAGTTTCCTCTTGTAAGACATTGTTTAACCCTTTGAATCTACTGTTTAGCTGTGGTATTCAGGATGACTTTCCTCTTTTAAGACATTGTTAAACCCTTTGATTCCAGTGTTTAGCTGTACATGACTTTCCTCTTCTAAGACATTGTTTAACCCTTTGAATCTACTCTTTAGCTATGGTATTCAGGGTGACTTTCCTCTTTTAAGACATTGTTTAACCCTTTGATTCCAGTGTTTAGCTGTACTATTCAGGGTGACTTTCCTCTTGTAAGACATTGTTTAACCCTCTGAATCTACTGTTTAGCTGTACTATTTAGGGTGACTTTCCTCTTGTAAGACATTGTTTAACCCTTTGAATCTACTGTTTAGCTGTGGTATTTAGGGTGACTGTCCTCTTTGAAGACATTGTTTAACCCTTTGATTCCAGTGTTTAGCTGTACTATTCAGGGCGACTTTCCTCTTGTAAGACATTGTTTAACCCTTTGAATCTACTGTTTAGCTGTGGTATTCAGGGTGAGTTTCCTCTTGTAAGACATTGTTTAACCCTTTGAATCTACTGTTTAGCTGTGGTATTCAGGATGACTTTCCTCTTTTAAGACATTGTTAAACCCTTTGATTCCAGTGTTTAGCTGTACTATTCAGGGCGACTTTCCTCTTGTAAGACATTGTTTGACCCTTTGAATCTACTGTTTAGCTGTGGTATTCAGGGTTAATTTTCTTCTTCTAAGACATTGTTTAACCATTTGACTGCATTGATAGCACATTGTTTAGCTCTGCTATTCATTGTGACTTCTCTCTGTATAAGACATTGTTTAACCCTTTGACTCAACTGTTTAGCTGTGGTATTCAGGGTGACTTCCCTCTTGTAAGACATTGTTTAACCCTTTGAATCCACTGTTTAGCTGTGGTATTCAGGGTGACTTTCCTCTTGTAAGATATTGTTTAACCCTTTGATTCCAGTGTTTAGCTGTACTATTCAGGGTGACTTTCCTCTTGTAAGACATTGTTTAACCCTCTGAATCTACTGTTTAGCTGTACTATTCAAAGTGACTTTCTTCTTGTAAGACATTGTTTAACCCTCTGTATCTACTGTTTAGCTGTACTATTCAGGGTGACTTTCCTCTTGTAAGACATTGTTTAACCCTTTGAATCTACTGTTTAGCTGTGGTATTCAGGGTGAGTTTCCTCTTCTAAGACATTGTTTAACCCTTTGAATCTACTGTTTAGCTGTGGTATTCAGGATGACTTTCCTCTTTTAAGACATTGTTTAACCCTTTGATTCCAGTGTTTAGCTGTACTATTCAGGGTGACTTTCCTCTTGTAAGACATTGTTTAACCCTCTGAATCTACTGTTTAGCTGTACTATTTAGGGTGACTTTCCTCTTGTAAGACATTGTTTAACCCTTTGAATCTACTGTTTAGCTGTGGTATTTAGGGTGACTGTCCTCTTTTAAGACATTGTTTAACCCTTTGATTCCAGTGTTTAGCTGTACTATTCAGGGCGACTTTCCTCTTGTAAGACATTGTTTGACCCTTTGAATCTAATGTTTAGCTGTGGTATTCAGGGTGACTTTCCTCTTCTAAGACATTGTTTAACCCTTTGACTGCATTGAAAGTACATTGTTTAGCTCTGCTATTCATGGTGACTTCTCTCTGTGTAAGACATTGTTTAACCCTTTGACTCTACTGTTTAGCTGTGGCATTCAGGGTGACTTCCCTCTTGTAAGACATTGTTTAACCCTTTGAATCCATTGTTTAGCTGTGGTTTTCAGGGTGACTTTCCTCTTGTAAGATATTGTTTAACCCTTTGATTCCAGTGTTTAGCTGTACTATTCAGGGTGACTTTCCTCTTGTAAGACATTGTTTAACCCTTTGATTCCACTGGTTAGCTGTGGTATTCAGGGTGACTTTCCTCTTGTAAGACATTGTTTAACCCTTTGAATCTACTGTTTAGCTCTGGTATTCAGGGTGACTTTCCTCTTGTAAGATATTGTTTAACCCTTTGATTCCAGTGTTTAGCTGTACTATTCAGGGTGACTTTCCTCTTGTAAGACATTGTTTAACCCTTTGATTCCACTGTTTAGCTGTGGTATTCAGGGTGACTTTCCTCTTGTAAGACATTGTTTAACCCTTTGATTACAGTGTTTAGCTGTACTATTCAGGGTGACTTTCCTCTTGTAAGACATTGTTTAACCCTCTAAATCTACTGTTTAGCTGTACTATTCAGGGTGACTTTCCTCTTGTAAGACATTGTTTAACCCTCTGAATCTACTGTTTAGCTGTGGTGTTCAGGGTGACTTTCCTCTTCTAAGACATTGTTTAACCCTTTGAATCTACTCTTTAGCTATGGTATTCAGGGTGACTTTCCTCTTTTAAGACATTGTTTAACCCTTTGATTCCAGTGTTTAGCTGTACTATTCAGGGTGACTTTCCTCTTGTAAGACATTGTTTAACCCTCTGAATCTACTGTTTAGCTGTACTATTTAGGGTGACTTTCCTCTTGTAAGACATTGTTTAACCCTTTGAATCTACTGTTTAGCTGTGGTATTTAGGGTGACTGTCCTCTTTTAAGACATTGTTTAACCCTTTGATTCCAGTGTTTAGCTGTACTATTCAGGGCGACTTTCCTCTTGTAAGACATTGTTTAACCCTTTGAATCTACTGTTTAGCTGTGGTATTCAGGGTGAGTTTCCTCTTGTAAGACATTGTTTAACCCTTTGAATCTACTGTTTAGCTGTGGTATTCAGGATGACTTTCCTCTTTTAAGACATTGTTAAACCCTTTGATTCCAGTGTTTAGCTGTACATGACTTTCCTCTTCTAAGACATTGTTTAACCCTTTGAATCTACTCTTTAGCTATGGTATTCAGGGTGACTTTCCTCTTTTAAGACATTGTTTAACCCTTTGATTCCAGTGTTTAGCTGTACTATTCAGGGTGACTTTCCTCTTGTAAGACATTGTTTAACCCTCTGAATCTACTGTTTAGCTGTACTATTTAGGGTGACTTTCCTCTTGTAAGACATTGTTTAACCCTTTGAATCTACTGTTTAGCTGTGGTATTTAGGGTGACTGTCCTCTTTGAAGACATTGTTTAACCCTTTGATTCCAGTGTTTAGCTGTACTATTCAGGGCGACTTTCCTCTTGTAAGACATTGTTTAACCCTTTGAATCTACTGTTTAGCTGTGGTATTCAGGGTGACTTTCCTCTTGTAAGACATTGTTTAACCCTTTGAATCTACTGTTTAGCTGTGGTATTCAGGATGACTTTCCTCTTTTAAGACATTGTTAAACCCTTTGATTCCAGTGTTTAGCTGTACTATTCAGGGCGACTTTCCTCTTGTAAGACATTGTTTGACCCTTTGAATCTACTGTTTAGCTGTGGTATTCAGGGTTAATTTTCTTCTTCTAAGACATTGTTTAACCATTTGACTGCATTGATAGCACATTGTTTAGCTCTGCTATTCATTGTGACTTCTCTCTGTATAAGACATTGTTTAACCCTTTGACTCAACTGTTTAGCTGTGGTATTCAGGGTGACTTCCCTCTTGTAAGACATTGTTTAACCCTTTGAATCCACTGTTTAGCTGTGGTATTCAGGGTGACTTTCCTCTTGTAAGATATTGTTTAACCCTTTGATTCCAGTGTTTAGCTGTACTATTCAGGGTGACTTTCCTCTTGTAAGACATTGTTTAACCCTCTGAATCTACTGTTTAGCTGTACTATTCAAAGTGACTTTCTTCTTGTAAGACATTGTTTAACCCTCTGTATCTACTGTTTAGCTGTACTATTCAGGGTGACTTTCCTCTTGTAAGACATTGTTTAACCCTTTGAATCTACTGTTTAGCTGTGGTATTCAGGGTGAGTTTCCTCTTCTAAGACATTGTTTAACCCTTTGAATCTACTGTTTAGCTGTGGTATTCAGGATGACTTTCCTCTTTTAAGACATTGTTTAACCCTTTGATTCCAGTGTTTAGCTGTACTATTCAGGGTGACTTTCCTCTTGTAAGACATTGTTTAACCCTCTGAATCTACTGTTTAGCTGTACTATTTAGGGTGACTTTCCTCTTGTAAGACATTGTTTAACCCTTTGAATCTACTGTTTAGCTGTGGTATTTAGGGTGACTGTCCTCTTTTAAGACATTGTTTAACCCTTTGATTCCAGTGTTTAGCTGTACTATTCAGGGCGACTTTCCTCTTGTAAGACATTGTTTGACCCTTTGAATCTAATGTTTAGCTGTGGTATTCAGGGTGACTTTCCTCTTCTAAGACATTGTTTAACCCTTTGACTGCATTGAAAGTACATTGTTTAGCTCTGCTATTCATGGTGACTTCTCTCTGTGTAAGACATTGTTTAACCCTTTGACTCTACTGTTTAGCTGTGGCATTCAGGGTGACTTCCCTCTTGTAAGACATTGTTTAACCCTTTGAATCCATTGTTTAGCTGTGGTTTTCAGGGTGACTTTCCTCTTGTAAGATATTGTTTAACCCTTTGATTCCAGTGTTTAGCTGTACTATTCAGGGTGACTTTCCTCTTGTAAGACATTGTTTAACCCTTTGATTCCACTGGTTAGCTGTGGTATTCAGGGTGACTTTCCTCTTGTAAGACATTGTTTAACCCTTTGAATCTACTGTTTAGCTCTGGTATTCAGGGTGACTTTCCTCTTGTAAGATATTGTTTAACCCTTTGATTCCAGTGTTTAGCTGTACTATTTAATGGTGACTTTCCTCTTGTAAGACATTGTTTAACCCTTTGATTCCACTGTTTAGCTGTGGTATTCAGGGTGACTTTCCTCTTGTAAGACATTGTTTAACCCTTTGATTCCACTGGTTAGCTGTGGTATTCAGGGTGACTTTCCTCTTGTAAGACATTGTCTAACCCTTTGAATCTACTGTTTAGCTGTGGTATTCAGGGTGACTTTCCTCTTGTAAGATATTGTTTAACCCTTTGATTCCAGTGTTTAGCTGTACTATTCAGGGTGACTTTCCTCTTGTAAGACATTGTTTAACCCTTTGATTCCACTGTTTAGCTGTGGTATTCAGGGTGACTTTCCTCTTGTAAGACATTGTTTAACCCTCTGAACCTACTGTTTAGCTGTACTATTCAGGGTGACTTTCCTCTTGTAAGACATTGTTAAACCCTTTGATTCCAGTGTTTAGCTGTACTATTCAGGGTGACTTTTCTCTTGTAAGACATTGTTTAACCCTCTGAATCTACTGTTTAGCTGTGGTGTTCAGGGTGACTTTCCTCTTCTAAGACATTGTTTAACCCTTTGAATCTACTCTTTAGCTATGGTATTCAGGGTGACTTTCCTCTTTTAAGACATTGTTTAACCCTTTGATTTCAGTGTTTAGCTGTACTATTCAGGGTGACTTTCCTCTTGTAAGACATTGTTTAACCCTCTGAATCTACTGTTTAGCTGTACTATTTAGGGTGACTTTCCTCTTGTAAGACATTGTTTAACCCTTTGAATCTACTGTTTAGCTGTGGTATTTAGGGTGACTGTCCTCTTTTAAGACATTGTTTAACCCTTTGATTCCAGTGTTTAGCTGTACTATTCAGGGCGACTTTCCTCTTGTAAGACATTGTTTAACCCTTTGAATCCACTGTTTAGCTGTGGTATTCAGGGTGACTTTCCTCTTGTAAGATATTGTTTAACCCTTTGATTCCAGTGTTTAGCTGTACTATTCAGGGTGACTTTCCTCTTGTAAGACATTGTTTAACCCTCTGAATCTACTGTTTAGCTGTACTATTCAGGGTGACTTTCCTCTTGTAAGACATTGTTTAACCCTCTGAATCTACTGTTTAGCTGTACTATTCAGGGTGACTTTCCTCTTGTAAGACATTGTTTAACCCTTTGAATCTACTGTTTAGCTGTGGTATTCAGGGTGAGTTTCCTCTTGTAAGACATTGTTTAACCCTTTGAATCTACTGTTTAGCTGTGGTATTCAGGATGACTTTCCTCTTTTAAGACATTGTTTAACCCTTTGATTCCAGTGTTTAGCTGTACTATTCAGGGCGACTTTCCTCTTGTAAGACATTGTTTGACCCTTTGAATCTAATGTTTAGCTGTGGTATTCAGGGTGACTTTCCTCTTCTAAGACATTGTTTAACCCTTTGACTGCATTGAAAGTACATTGTTTAGCTCTGCTATTCATGGTGACTTCTCTCTGTGTAAGACATTGTTTAACCCTTTGACTCTACTGTTTAGCTGTGGCATTCAGGGTGACTTCCCTCTTGTAAGACATTGTTTAACCCTTTGAATCCATTGTTTAGCTGTGGTTTTCAGGGTGACTTTCCTCTTGTAAGATATTGTTTAACCCTTTGATTCCAGTGTTTAGCTGTACTATTCAGGGTGACTTTCCTCTTGTAAGACATTGTTTAACCCTTTGATTCCACTGGTTAGCTGTGGTATTCAGGGTGACTTTCCTCTTGTAAGACATTGTTTAACCCTTTGAATCTACTGTTTAGCTCTGGTATTCAGGGTGACTTTCCTCTTGTAAGATATTGTTTAACCCTTTGATTCCAGTGTTTAGCTGTACTATTCAGGGTGACTTTCCTCTTGTAAGACATTGTTTAACCCTCTGAATCTACTGTTTAGCTGTACTATTCAAAGTGACTTTCTTCTTGTAAGACATTGTTTAACCCTCTGTATCTACTGTTTAGCTGTACTATTCAGGGTGACTTTCCTCTTGTAAGACATTGTTTAACCCTTTGAATCTACTGTTTAGCTGTGGTATTCAGGGTGAGTTTCCTCTTCTAAGACATTGTTTAACCCTTTGAATCTACTGTTTAGCTGTGGTATTCAGGATGACTTTCCTCTTTTAAGACATTGTTTAACCCTTTGATTCCAGTGTTTAGCTGTACTATTCAGGGTGACTTTCCTCTTGTAAGACATTGTTTAACCCTCTGAATCTACTGTTTAGCTGTACTATTTAGGGTGACTTTCCTCTTGTAAGACATTGTTTAACCCTTTGAATCTACTGTTTAGCTGTGGTATTTAGGGTGACTGTCCTCTTTTAAGACATTGTTTAACCCTTTGATTCCAGTGTTTAGCTGTACTATTCAGGGCGACTTTCCTCTTGTAAGACATTGTTTGACCCTTTGAATCTCATGTTTAGCTGTGGTATTCAGGGTGACTTTCCTCTTCTAAGACATTGTTTAACCCTTTGACTGCATTGAAAGTACATTGTTTAGCTCTGCTATTCATGGTGACTTCTCTCTGTGTAAGACATTGTTTAACCCTTTGACTCTACTGTTTAGCTGTGGCATTCAGGGTGACTTCCCTCTTGTAAGACATTGTTTAACCCTTTGAATCCATTGTTTAGCTGTGGTTTTCAGGGTGACTTTCCTCTTGTAAGATATTGTTTAACCCTTTGATTCCAGTGTTTAGCTGTACTATTCAGGGTGACTTTCCTCTTGTAAGACATTGTTTAACCCTTTGATTCCACTGGTTAGCTGTGGTATTCAGGGTGACTTTCCTCTTGTAAGACATTGTTTAACCCTTTGAATCTACTGTTTAGCTCTGGTATTCAGGGTGACTTTCCTCTTGTAAGATATTGTTTAACCCTTTGATTCCAGTGTTTAGCTGTACTATTCAGGGTGACTTTCCTCTTGTAAGACATTGTTTAACCCTCTGAATCTACTGTTTAGCTGTACTATTCAAAGTGACTTTCTTCTTGTAAGACATTGTTTAACCCTCTGTATCTACTGTTTAGCTGTACTATTCAGGGTGACTTTCCTCTTGTAAGACATTGTTTAACCCTTTGAATCTACTGTTTAGCTGTGGTATTCAGGGTGAGTTTCCTCTTCTAAGACATTGTTTAACCCTTTGAATCTACTGTTTAGCTGTGGTATTCAGGATGACTTTCCTCTTTTAAGACATTGTTTAACCCTTTGATTCCAGTGTTTAGCTGTACTATTCAGGGTGACTTTCCTCTTGTAAGACATTGTTTAACCCTCTGAATCTACTGTTTAGCTGTACTATTTAGGGTGACTTTCCTCTTGTAAGACATTGTTAAACCCTTTGAATCTACTGTTTAGCTGTGGTATTTAGGGTGACTGTCCTCTTTTAAGACATTGTTTAACCCTTTGATTCCAGTGTTTAGCTGTACTATTCAGGGCGACTTTCCTCTTGTAAGACATTGTTTGACCCTTTGAATCTCATGTTTAGCTGTGGTATTCAGGGTGACTTTCCTCTTCTAAGACATTGTTTAACCCTTTGACTGCATTGAAAGTACATTGTTTAGCTCTGCTATTCATGGTGACTTCTCTCTGTGTAAGACATTGTTTAACCCTTTGACTCTACTGTTTAGCTGTGGCATTCAGGGTGACTTCCCTCTTGTAAGACATTGTTTAACCCTTTGAATCCATTGTTTAGCTGTGGTTTTCAGGGTGACTTTCCTCTTGTAAGATATTGTTTAACCCTTTGATTCCAGTGTTTAGCTGTACTATTCAGGGTGACTTTCCTCTTGTAAGACATTGTTTAACCCTTTGATTCCACTGGTTAGCTGTGGTATTCAGGGTGACTTTCCTCTTGTAAGACATTGTTTAACCCTTTGAATCTACTGTTTAGCTCTGGTATTCAGGGTGACTTTCCTCTTGTAAGATATTGTTTAACCCTTTGATTCCAGTGTTTAGCTGTACTATTTAATGGTGACTTTCCTCTTGTAAGACATTGTTTAACCCTTTGATTCCACTGTTTAGCTGTGGTATTCAGGGTGACTTTCCTCTTGTAAGACATTGTTTAACCCTTTGATTCCACTGGTTAGCTGTGGTATTCAGGGTGACTTTCCTCTTGTAAGACATTGTCTAACCCTTTGAATCTACTGTTTAGCTGTGGTATTCAGGGTGACTTTCCTCTTGTAAGATATTGTTTAACCCTTTGATTCCAGTGTTTAGCTGTACTATTCAGGGTGACTTTCCTCTTGTAAGACATTGTTTAACCCTTTGATTCCACTGTTTAGCTGTGGTATTCAGGGTGACTTTCCTCTTGTAAGACATTGTTTAACCCTCTGAACCTACTGTTTAGCTGTACTATTCAGGGTGACTTTCCTCTTGTAAGACATTGTTAAACCCTTTGATTCCAGTGTTTAGCTGTACTATTCAGGGTGACTTTTCTCTTGTAAGACATTGTTTAACCCTCTGAATCTACTGTTTAGCTGTGGTGTTCAGGGTGACTTTCCTCTTCTAAGACATTGTTTAACCCTTTGAATCTACTCTTTAGCTATGGTATTCAGGGTGACTTTCCTCTTTTAAGACATTGTTTAACCCTTTGATTTCAGTGTTTAGCTGTACTATTCAGGGTGACTTTCCTCTTGTAAGACATTGTTTAACCCTCTGAATCTACTGTTTAGCTGTACTATTTAGGGTGACTTTCCTCTTGTAAGACATTGTTTAACCCTTTGAATCTACTGTTTAGCTGTGGTATTTAGGGTGACTGTCCTCTTTTAAGACATTGTTTAACCCTTTGATTCCAGTGTTTAGCTGTACTATTCAGGGCGACTTTCCTCTTGTAAGACATTGTTTAACCCTTTGAATCCACTGTTTAGCTGTGGTATTCAGGGTGACTTTCCTCTTGTAAGATATTGTTTAACCCTTTGATTCCAGTGTTTAGCTGTACTATTCAGGGTGACTTTCCTCTTGTAAGACATTGTTTAACCCTCTGAATCTACTGTTTAGCTGTACTATTCAGGGTGACTTTCCTCTTGTAAGACATTGTTTAACCCTCTGAATCTACTGTTTAGCTGTACTATTCAGGGTGACTTTCCTCTTGTAAGACATTGTTTAACCCTTTGAATCTACTGTTTAGCTGTGGTATTCAGGGTGAGTTTCCTCTTGTAAGACATTGTTTAACCCTTTGAATCTACTGTTTAGCTGTGGTATTCAGGATGACTTTCCTCTTTTAAGACATTGTTTAACCCTTTGATTCCAGTGTTTAGCTGTACTATTCAGGGCGACTTTCCTCTTGTAAGACATTGTTTGACCCTTTGAATCTAATGTTTAGCTGTGGTATTCAGGGTGACTTTCCTCTTCTAAGACATTGTTTAACCCTTTGACTGCATTGAAAGTACATTGTTTAGCTCTGCTATTCATGGTGACTTCTCTCTGTGTAAGACATTGTTTAACCCTTTGACTCTACTGTTTAGCTGTGGCATTCAGGGTGACTTCCCTCTTGTAAGACATTGTTTAACCCTTTGAATCCATTGTTTAGCTGTGGTTTTCAGGGTGACTTTCCTCTTGTAAGATATTGTTTAACCCTTTGATTCCAGTGTTTAGCTGTACTATTCAGGGTGACTTTCCTCTTGTAAGACATTGTTTAACCCTTTGATTCCACTGGTTAGCTGTGGTATTCAGGGTGACTTTCCTCTTGTAAGACATTGTTTAACCCTTTGAATCTACTGTTTAGCTCTGGTATTCAGGGTGACTTTCCTCTTGTAAGATATTGTTTAACCCTTTTATTCCAGTGTTTAGCTGTACTATTTAATGGTGACTTTCCTCTTGTAAGACATTGTTTAACCCTTTGATTCCACTGTTTAGCTGTGGTATTCAGGGTGACTTTCCTCTTGTAAGACATTGTTTAACCCTTTGATTCCACTGGTTAGCTGTGGTATTCAGGGTGACTTTCCTCTTGTAAGACATTGTCTAACCCTTTGAATCTACTGTTTAGCTGTGGTATTCAGGGTGACTTTCCTCTTGTAAGATATTGTTTAACCCTTTGATTCCAGTGTTTAGCTGTACTATTCAGGGTGACTTTCCTCTTGTAAGACATTGTTTAACCCTTTGATTCTACTGTTTAGCTGTGGTATTCAGGGTGACTTTCCTCTTGTAAGACATTGTTTAACCCTTTGATTACAGTGTTTAGCTGTACTATTCAGGGTGACTTTCCTCTTGTAAGACATTGTTTAACCCTCTGAACCTACTGTTTAGCTGTACTATTCAGGGTGACTTTCCTCTTGTAAGACATTGTTTAACCCTCTGAATCTACTGTTTAGCTGTACTATTCAGGGTGACTTTCCCCTTGTAAGACATTGTTTAACCCTCTGAATCTACTGTTTAGCTGTGGTGTTCAGGGTGACTTTCCTCTTCTAAGACATTGTTTAACCCTTTGAATCTACTCTTTAGCTATGGTATTCAGGGTGACTTTCCTCTTTTAAGACATTGTTTAACCCTTTGATTCCAGTGTTTAGCTGTACTATTCAGGGCGACTGTCCTCTTTTAAGACATTGTTTAACCCTTTGATTCCAGTGTTTAGCTGTACTATTCAGGGCGACTTTCCTCTTGTAAGACATTGTTTAACCCTTTGAATCCACTGTTTAGCTGTGGTATTCAGGGTGACTTTCCTCTTGTAAGATATTGTTTAACCCTTTGATTCCAGTGTTTAGCTATACTATTCAGGGTGACTTTCCTCTTGTAAGACATTGTTTAACCCTCTGAATCTACTGTTTAGCTGTACTATTCAGGGTGACTTTCCCCTTGTAAGACATTGTTTAACCCTCTGAATCTACTGTTTAGCTGTGGTGTTCAGGGTGACTTTCCTCTTCTAAGACATTGTTTAACCCTTTGAATCTACTCTTTAGCTATGGTATTCAGGGTGACTTTCCTCTTTTAAGACATTGTTTAACCCTTTGATTCCAGTGTTTAGCTGTACTATTCAGGGCGACTGTCCTCTTTTAAGACATTGTTTAACCCTTTGATTCCAGTGTTTAGCTGTACTATTCAGGGCGACTTTCCTCTTGTAAGACATTGTTTAACCCTTTGAATCCACTGTTTAGCTGTGGTATTCAGGGTGACTTTCCTCTTGTAAGATATTGTTTAACCCTTTGATTCCAGTGTTTAGCTATACTATTCAGGGTGACTTTCCTCTTGTAAGACATTGTTTAACCCTCTGAATCTACTGTTTAGCTGTACTATTCAGGGTGACTTTCCCCTTGTAAGACATTGTTTAACCCTCTGAATCTACTGTTTAGCTGTGGTGTTCAGGGTGACTTTCCTCTTCTAAGACATTGTTTAACCCTTTGAATCTACTCTTTAGCTATGGTATTCAGGGTGACTTTCCTCTTTTAAGACATTGTTTAACCCTTTGATTCCAGTGTTTAGCTGTACTATTCAGGGTGACTTTCCTCTTGTAAGACATTGTTTAACCCTCTGAATCTACTGTTTAGCTGTACTATTTAGGGTGACTTTCCTCTTGTAAGACATTGTTTAACCCTTTGAATCTACTGTTTAGCTGTGGTATTTAGGGTGACTGTCCTCTTTTAAGACATTGTTTAACCCTTTGATTCCAGTGTTTAGCTGTACTATTCAGGGTGACTTTCCTCTTGTAAGACATTGTTTAACCCTTTGAATCTACTGTTTAGCTGTGGTATTCAGGGTGAGTTTCCTCTTGTAAGACATTGTTTAACCCTTTGAATCTACTGTTTAGCTGTGGTATTCAGGATGACTTTCCTCTTTTAAGACATTGTTTAACCCTTTGATTCCAGTGTTTAGCTGTACTATTCAGGGTGACTTTCCTCTTGTAAGACATTGTTTAACCCTCTGAATCTACTGTTTAGCTGTACTATTTAGGGTGACTTTCCTCTTGTAAGACATTGTTTAACCCTTTGAATCTACTGTTTAGCTGTGGTATTTAGGGTGACTGTCCTCTTTTAAGACATTGTTTAACCCTTTGATTCCAGTGTTTAGCTGTACTATTCAGGGTGACTTTCCTCTTGTAAGACATTGTTTAACCCTCTGAATCTACTGTTTAGCTGTGGTATTCAGGGTGACTTTCCTCTTGTAAGACATTGTTTAACCCTCTGAAGCTACTGTTTAGCTGTACTATTCAGGGTGACTTTCCTCTTGTAAGACATTGTTTAACCCTCTGAATCTACTGTTTAGCTGTACTATTCAGGGTGACTTTCCTCTTGTAAGACATTGTTTAACCCTTTGAATCTACTGTTTAGCTGTGGTATTCAGGGCGAGTTTCCTCTTGTAAGACATTGTTTAACCCTTTGAATCTACTGTTTAGCTGTGGTATTCAGGATGACTTTCCTCTTTTAAGACATTGTTTAACCCTTTGATTCCAGTGTTTAGCTGTACTATTCAGGGCGACTTTCCTCTTGTAAGACATTGTTTGACCCTTTGAATCTAATGTTTAGCTGTGGTATTCAGGGTGACTTTCCTCTTCTAAGACATTGTTTAACCCTTTGAATCTACTGTTTAGCTGTGGTATTCAGGATGACTTTCCTCTTTTAAGACATTGTTTAACCCTTTGATTCCAGTGTTTAGCTGTACTATTCAGGGCGACTTTCCTCTTGTAAGACATTGTTTGACCCTTTGAATCTAATGTTTAGCTGTGGTATTCAGGGTGACTTTCCTCTTCGAAGACATTGTTTAACCCTTTGACTGCATTGAAAGTACATTGTTTAGCTCTGCTATTCATGGTGACTTCTCTCTGTGTAAGACATTGTTTAACCCTTTGACTCTACTGTTTAGCTGTGGCATTCAGGGTGACTTCCCTCTTGTAAGACATTGTTTAACCCTTTGAATCCATTGTTTAGCTGTGGTTTTCAGGGTGACTTTCCTCTTGTAAGATATTGTTTAACCCTTTGATTCCAGTGTTTAGCTGTACTATTCAGGGTGACTTTCCTCTTGTAAGACATTGTTTAACCCTTTGATTCCACTGGTTAGCTGTGGTATTCAGGGTGACTTTCCTCTTGTAAGACATTGTTTAACCCTTTGAATCTACTGTTTAGCTCTGGTATTCAGGGTGACTTTCCTCTTGTAAGATATTGTTTAACCCTTTGATTCCAGTGTTTAGCTGTACTATTTAATGGTGACTTTCCTCTTGTAAGACATTGTTTAACCCTTTGATTCCACTGTTTAGCTGTGGTATTCAGGGTGACTTTCCTCTTGTAAGACATTGTTTAACCCTTTGATTACAGTGTTTAGCTGTACTATTCAGGGTGACTTTCCTCTTGTAAGACATTGTTTAACCCTCTGAACCTACTGTTTAGCTGTACTATTCAGGGTGACTTTCCTCTTGTAAGACATTGTTTAACCCTCTGAATCTACTGTTTAGCTGTGGTGTTCAGGGTGACTTTCCTCTTCTAAGACATTGTTTAACCCTTTGAATCTACTCTTTAGCTATGGTATTCAGGGTGACTTTCCTCTTTTAAGACATTGTTTAACCCTTTGATTCCAGTGTTTAGCTGTACTATTCAGGGTGACTTTCCTCTTGTAAGACATTGTTTAACCCTCTGAATCTACTGTTTAGCTGTACTATTTAGGGTGACTTTCCTCTTGTAAGACATTGTTTAACCCTTTGAATCTACTGTTTAGCTGTGGTATTTAGGGTGACTGTCCTCTTTTAAGACATTGTTTAACCCTTTGATTCCAGTGTTTAGCTGTACTATTCAGGGCGACTTTCCTCTTGTAAGACATTGTTTAACCCTTTGAATCCACTGTTTAGCTGTGGTATTCAGGGTGACTTTCCTCTTGTAAGATATTGTTTAACCCTTTGATTCCAGTGTTTAGCTGTACTATTCAGGGTGACTTTCCTCTTGTAAGACATTGTTTAACCCTCTGAATCTACTGTTTAGCTGTACTATTCAGGGTGACTTTCCTCTTGTAAGACATTGTTTAACCCTCTGAATCTACTGTTTAGCTGTACTATTCAGGGTGACTTTCCTCTTGTAAGACATTGTTTAACCCTTTGAATCTACTGTTTAGCTGTGGTATTCAGGGTGAGTTTCCTCTTGTAAGACATTGTTTAACCCTTTGAATCTACTGTTTAGCTGTGGTATTCAGGATGACTTTCCTCTTTTAAGACATTGTTTAACCCTTTCATTCCAGTGTTTAGCTGTACTATTCAGGGCGACTTTCCTCTTGTAAGACATTGTTTGACCCTTTGAATCTAATGTTTAGCTGTGGTATTCAGGGTGACTTTTCTCTTCTAAGACATTGTTTAACCCTTTGACTGCATTGATAGTACATTGTTTAGCTCTGCTATTCATGGTGACTTCTCTCTGTGTAAGACATTGTTTAACCCTTTGACTCTACTGTTTAGCTGTGGCATTCAGGGTGACTTCCCTCTTGTAAGACATTGTTTAACCCTTTGAATCCACTGTTTAGCTGTGGTTTTCAGGGTGACTTTCCTCTTGTAAGACATTGTTTAACCCTTTGAATCCACTGTTTAGCTGTGGTATTCAGGGTGACTTTCCTCTTGTAAGATATTGTTTAACCCTTTGATTCCAGTGTTTAGCTGTACTATTCAGGGTGACTTTCCTCTTGTAAGACATTGTTTAACCCTTTGATTCCACTGGTTAGCTGTGGTATTCAGGGTGACTTTCCTCTTGTAAGACATTGTTTAACCCTTTGAATCTACTGTTTAGCTATGGTATTCAGGGTGACTTTCCTCTTGTAAGACATTGTTTAACCCTTTGATTCCAGTGTTTAGCTGTACTATTCAGGGTGACTTTTCTCTTGTAAGACATTGTTTAACCCTCTGAATCTACTGTTTAGCTGTACTATTCAGGGTGACTTTCCTCTTGTAAGACATTGTTTAACCCTTTGAATCTACTGTTTAGCTGTGGTATTTAGGGTGACTGTCCTCTTTTAAGACATTGTTTAACCCTTTGATTCCAGTGTTTAGCTGTACTATTCAGGGCGACTTTCCTCTTGTAAGACATTGTTTAACCCTTTGAATCTACTGTTTAGCTGTGGTATTTAGGGTGAGTTTCCTCTTGTATGACATTCTTTAACCCTTTGAATCTACTGTTTAGCTGTGGTATTCAGGATGACTTTCCTCTTTTAAGACATTGTTAAACCCTTTGATTCCAGTGTTTAGCTGTACTATTCAGGGCGACTTTCCTCTTGTAAGACATTGTTTAACCCTTTGAATCTACTGTTTAGCTGTGGTATTCAGGGTTAATTTTCTTCTTCTAAGACATTGTTTAACCATTTGACTGCATTGATAGTACATTGTTTAGCTCTGCTATTCATGGTGACTTCTCTCTGTATAAGACATTGTTTAACCCTTTGAATCCACTGTTTAGCTGTGGTATTCAGGGTGACTTTCCTCTTGTAAGATATTGTTTAACCCTTTGATTCCAGTGTTTAGCTGTACTATTCAGGGTGACTTTCCTCTTGTAAGACATTGTTTAACCCTTTGAATCTACTGTTCAGCTGTGGTATTCAGGATGACTTTCCTCTTTTAAGACATTGTTTAACCCTTTGATTCCAGTGTTTAGCTGTACTATTCAGGGCGACTTTCCTCTTGTAAGACATTGTTTGACCCTTTGAATCTACTGTTTAGCTGTGGTATTCAGGGTGACTTTCCTCTTGTAAGACATTGTTAAACCCTCTGAATCTACTGTTTAGCTGTGGTGTTCAGGGTGACTTTCCTCTTTTAAGACATTGTTTAACCCTTTAAATCTACTGTTTAGCTATGGTATTCAGGGTGACTTTCCTCTTGTAAGACATTGTTTAACCCTTTGATTCCAGTGTTTAGCTGTACTATTCAGGGTGACTTTCCTCTTGTAAGACATTGTTTAACCCTCTGAATCTACTGTTTAGCTGTACTATTCAGGGTGACTTTCCTCTTTTAAGACATTGTTAAACCCTTTGATTCCAGTGTTTAGCTGTACTATTCAGGGCGACTTTCCTCTTGTAAGACATTGTTTGACCCTTTGAATCTACTGTTTAGCTGTGGTATTCAGGGTTAATTTTCTTCTTCTAAGACATTGTTTAACCATTTGACTCTACTGTTTAGCTGTGGTATTCATTGTGACTTCCCTCTTGTAAGACATTGTTTAACCCTTTGAATCCACTGTTTAGCTGTGGTATTCAGGGTGACTTTCCTCTTGTAAGATATTGTTTAACCCTTTGATTCCAGTGTTTAGATGTACTATTCAGGGTGACTTTCCTCTTGTAAGACATTGTTTAACCCTCTGAATCTACTGTTTAGCTGTACTATTCAGGGTGACTTTCCTCTTGTAAGACATTGTTTAACCCTCTGAATCTACTGTTTAGCTGTGGTATTCAGGGTGACTTTCCTCTTGTAAGACATTGTTTAACCCTCTGAATCTACTGTTTAGCTGTACTATTCAGGGTGACTTTCCTCTTGTAAGACATTGTTTAACCCTTTGAATCTACTGTTTAGCTGTGGTATTCAGGGTGAGTTTCCTCTTGTAAGACATTGTTTGACCCTTTGAATCTACTGTTTAGCTGTGGTATTCAGGATGAGTTTCCTCTTTTAAGACATTGTTTAACCCTTTGATTCCAGTGTTTAGCTGTACTATTCAGGGCGACTTTCCTCTTGTAAGACATTGTTTGACCCTTTGAATCTAATGTTTAGCTGTGGTATTCAGGGTGACTTTCCTCTTCTAAGACATTGTTTAACCCTTTGACTGCATTGATAGTACATTGTTTAGCTCTGCTATTCATGGTGACTTCTCTCTGTGTAAGACATTGTTTAACCCTTTGAATCTACTGTTTAGCTGTGGTATTCAGGGTGAGTTTCCTCTTGTAAGACATTGTTTAACCCTTTGAATCTACTGTTTAGCTGTGGTATTCAGGATGACTTTCCTCTTTTAAGACATTGTTTAACCCTTTGATTCCAGTGTTTAGCTGTACTATTCAGGGCGACTTTCCTCTTGTAAGACATTGTTTAACCCTTTGAATCTACTGTTTAGCTGTGGTATTCAGGGTGAGTTTCCTCTTGTATGACATTCTTTAACCCTTTGAATCTACTGTTTAGCTGTGGTATTCAGGATGACTTTTCTCTTTTAAGACATTGTTAAACCCTTTGATTCCAGTGTTTAGCTGTACTATTCAGGGCGACTTTCCTCTTGTAAGACATTGTTTGACCCTTTGAATCTACTGTTAAGCTGTGGTATTCAGGGTTAATTTTCTTCTTCTAAGACATTGTTTAACCATTTGACTGCATTGATAGTACATTGTTTAGCTCTGCTATTCATGGTGACTTCTCTCTGTATAAGACATTGTTTAACCCTTTGACTCTACTGTTTAGCTGTGGTATTCAGGGTGACTTCCCTCTTGTAAGACATTGTTTAATCCTTTGAATCCACTGTTTAGCTGTGGTATTCAGGGTGACTTTCCTCTTGTAAGATATTGTTTAACCCTTTGATTCCAGTGTTTAGCTGTACTATTTAGGGTGACTTTCCTCTTGTAAGACATTGTTTAACCCTCTGAATCTACTGTTTAGCTGTACTATTCAGGGTGACTTTCCTCTTGTAAGACATTGTTTAACCCTCTGAATCTACTGTTTAGCTGTACTATTCAGGGAGACTTTCCTCTTGTAAGACATTGTTTAACCCTTTGAATCTACTGTTTAGCTGTGGTATTCAGGGTGAGTTTCCTCTTGTAAGACATTGTTTAACCCTTTGAATCTACTGTTTAGCTGTGGTATTCAGGATGAGTTTCCTCTTTTAAGACATTGTTTAACCCTTTGATTCCAGTGTTTAGCTGTACTATTCAGGGCGACTTTCCTCTTGTAAGACATTGTTTGACCCTTTGAATCTAATGTTTAGCTGTGGTATTCAGGGTGACTTTCCTCTTCTAAGACATTGTTTAACCCTTTGACTGCATTGATAGTACATTGTTTAGCTCTGCTATTCATGGTGACTTCTCTCTGTGTAAGACATTGTTTAACCCTTTGACTCTACTGTTTAGCTGTGGCATTCAGGGTGACTTCCCTCTTGTAAGACATTTTTTAACCCTTTGAATCCACTGTTTAGCTGTGGTATTCAGGGTGACTTTCCTCTTGTAAGATATTGTTTAACCCTTTGATTCCAGTGTTTAGCTGTACTATTCAGGGTGACTTTCCTCTTGTAAGACATTGTTTAACCCTTTGATTCCACTGGTTAGCTGTGGTATTCAGGGTGACTTTCCTCTTGTAAGACATTGTTTAACCCTTTGAATCTACTGTTTAGCTCTACTATTCAGGGTGACTTTCCTCTTGTAAGATATTGTTTAACCCTTTGATTCCAGTGTTTAGCTGTACTATTTAATGGTGACTTTCCTCTTGTAAGACATTGTTTAACCCTTTGATTCCACTGTTTAGCTGTGGTATTCAGGGTGACTTTCCTCTTGTAAGACATTGTTTAACCCTTTGATTACAGTGTTTAGCTGTACTATTCAGAGTGACTTTCCTCTTGTAAGACATTGTTTAACCGTTTGAATCTACTGTTTAGCTGTGGTATTCAGGGTGACTTTCCTCTTGTAAGATATTGTTTAACCCTTTGATTCCAGTGTTTAGCTGTACTATTCAGGGTGACTTTCCTCTTGTAAGACATCGTTTAACCCTCTGAATCTACTGTTTAGCTGTGGTATTCAGGGTGACTTTCCTCTTGTAAGACATTGTTAAACCCTCTGAATCTACTGTTTAGCTGTGGTGTTCAGGGTGACTTTCCTCTTCTAAGACATTGTTTAACCCTTTGATTCCAGTGTTTAGCTGTACTATTTAATGGTGACTTTCCTCTTGTAAGACATTGTTTAACCCTTTGATTCCACTGTTTAGCTGTGGTATTCAGGGTGACTTTCCTCTTGTAAGACATTGTTTAACCCTTTGATTACAGTGTTTAGCTGTACTATTCAGAGTGACTTTCCTCTTGTAAGACATTGTTTAACCCTTTGAATCTACTGTTTAGCTGTGGTATTCAGGGTGACTTTCCTCTTGTAAGATATTGTTTAACCCTTTGATTCCAGTGTTTAGCTGTACTATTCAGGGTGACTTTCTTCTTGTAAGACATTGTTTAACCCTCTGAATCTACTGTTTAGCTGTGGTATTCAGGGTGACTTTCTTCTTGTAAGACATTGTTTAACCCTCTGAATCTACTGTTTAGCTGTGGTATTCAGGGTGACTTTCTTCTTGTAAGACATTGTTTAACCCTCTGAATCTACTGCTTAGCTGTGGTATTCAGGGTGACTTTCCTCTTGTGAGACATTGTTAAACCCTCTGAATCTACTGTTTAGCTGTGGTGTTCAGGGTGACTTTCCTCTTCTAAGACATTGTTTAACCCTTTGAATCTACTGTTTAGCTATGGTATTCAGGGTGACTTTCCTCTTGTAAGACATTGTTTAACCCTTTGATTCCAGTGTTTAGCTGTGGTATTCAGGATGACTTTCCTCTTTTAAGACATTGTTTAACCCTTTGATTCCAGTGTTTAGCTGTACTATTCAGGGCGACTTTCCTCTTGTAAGACATTGTTTAACCCTTTGAATCTACTGTTTAGCTGTGGTATTCAGGGTGAGTTTCCTCTTGTATGACATTCTTTAACCCTTTGAATCTACTGTTTAGCTGTGGTATTCAGGATGACTTTCCTCTTTTAAGACATTGTTAAACCCTTTGATTCCAGTGTTTAGCTGTACTATTCAGGGCGACTTTCCTCTTGTAAGACATTGTTTGACCCTTTGAATCTACTGTTTAGCTGTGGTATTCAGGGTTAATTTTCTTCTTCTAAGACATTGTTTAACCATTTGACTGCATTGATAGTACATTGTTTAGCTCTGCTATTCATGGTGACTTCTCTCTGTATAAGACATTGTTTAACCCTTTGACTCTACTGTTTAGCTGTGGTATTCAGGGTGACTTCCCTCTTGTAAGACATTGTTTAACCCTTTGATTCCACTGTTTAGCTGTGGTATTCAGGGTGACTTTCCTCTTGTAAGACATTGTTTAACCCTTTGACTCTACTGTTTAGCTGTACTATTCAGGGTGACTTTCCTCTTGTAAGATATTGTTTGACCCTTTGATTCCAGTGTTTAGCTGTACTATTCAGGGTGACTTTCCTCTTGTAAGACATTGTTTAACCCTTTGATTCCACTGTTTAGCTGTGGTATTCAGGGTGACTTTCCTCTTGTAAGACATTGTTTAACCCTTTGATTACAGTGTTTAGCTGTATTATTCAGGGTGACTTTCCTCTTCTAAGACTTTGTTTAACCCTTTGAATCTACTGTTTAGCTATGGTATTCAGGGTGACTTTCCTCTAGTAAGACGTTGTTTAACCCTTTGATTCCAGTGTTTAGCTGTACTATTCAGGGTGACTTTCCTCTTGTAAGACATTGTTTAACCCTCTGAATCTACTGTTTAGCTGTGGTATTCAGGGTGACTTTCCTCTTGTAAGACATTGTTTAACCCTTTAAATCTACTGTTTAGCTGTGGTATTTAGGGTGACTGTCCTCTTTCAAGACATTGTTTAACCCTTTGATTCCAGTGTTTAGCTGTACTATTCAGGGTGACTTTCCTCTTGTAAGACATTGTTTAACCCTTTGAATCTACTGTTTAGCTGTGGTATTCAGGGTGACTTTCCTCTTCTAAGAAATTGTTTAACCCTTTGACTGCATTGATAGTACATTGTTTAGCTCTGCTATTCATGGTGACTTCTCTCTGTATAAGACATTGTTTAACCCTTTGACTCTACTGTTTAGCTGTGGTATTCAGGGTGACTTCCCTCTTGTAAGACATTGTTTAACCCTTTGAATCCACTGTTTAGCTGTGGTATTCAGGGTGACTTTCCTCTTGTAAGATATTGTTTAACCCTTTGATTCCAGTGTTTAGCTGTACTATTCAGGGTGACTTTCCTCTTGTAAGACATTGTTTAACCCTTTGATTCCACTGGTTCGCTGTGGTATTCAGGGTGACTTTCTTCTTGTAAGACATTGTTTAACCCTTTGATTACAGTGTTTAGCTGTACTTTTCAGGGTGACTTTCCTCTTGTAAGACATTGTTTAACCCTTTGAATCTACTGTTTAGCTGTGGTATTTAGGGTGACTTTCCTCTTCTAAGACATTGTTTAACCCTCTGAATCTACTGTTTAGCTGTGGTATTCAGGGTGAGTTTCCTCTTGGAAGACATTGGTTAACCCTCTGAATCTACTGTTTAGCCATGGTATTCAGGGTGAGTATCCTCTTCTAAGACATTGTTTAACCCTTTGACTCCACTGCTTAACTGTGGTATTCAGGGTGACTTTCCTCAATGTCTTACAAGAGGAAAGTCACATCGTTTAACCCTTTGAATCCTCTGTTTAGCTGTGGATGACTTTCCTCAATGTCTTACAAGAGGAAAGTCACATTGTTTAACCCTTTGAATCCACTGTTTAGCTGTGGTATTCAGGGTGACTTTCCTCTTGTAAGACATTGTTTAACCCTTTGATTCCAGTGTGTAGCTGTACTATTCAGGGTGACTGTCATCTTGTAACACATTGTTTAACCCTTCGACTCTACTGTTTTGTTGTGGTATTCAGGGTGGCTTTACGTAAGTGTTTCCAAAATCGCCCAAAATGGGTCTTTTTTACAATAAATTTAAATCCACGGATGGAAGATCAGAGGTCAAAGCTCAAAGAGCTTTGCAAAAATTTGCTAAAAAGTCCCCCCAAAATTGATATTTTTCATGATAAGCCCAAATCCACATCCAAATCCAATGGTGCGACTCTAACCAAACATGGTACAGAGATGTATCACTTCATGGCTAAACATGGAAAAACATAGACTATTTTCATTTCCCATAGGAATTCAATGGTACACTGCCCACCAAACATACACATTTTCTGAGAACAAATCTAAATCGAGCTAGCAAAGAGGCGGAGGCATATTTATCGACTGCTTGGCAGTCGAATTGCTCTAGTTCGTCAAGTGTCTTTTGCTATTTGACATAATTACAACCACATTTCATTTTATATTGCTCAAAAATGTTTGAAACAATGATAACACTTATTAGAAAAGTATTTACATAAATTGGAAAAGCTCCTGATTTTATCCATAGGGTTATACACAGTCATATAGAGAAATAGCGAAATTTCAGTGACATGTGTGCGGTAAACGTAATCTGACACCCGCACGGTAGGTCCGATCGCCATAAATTTGGTATCAAAATGTGCGGGAAGGATGAGAGAAAAAAGTCCAGAAATTTCATTTCGAAATATTGAGGCGTTAGGAAGTACCGACAAAACTTCGACGGGGAAATATATTTCAACTATGATGTTGCGTGACGTCAGATCGCGGAATTTGTTTTCACTACACCAATATACTGACGCCATTCTTTCAGAAAACTGGTGTTTTGGTATCGATATCCGTCGATCGATCACTTAATTTTTGTACTGAGCTTGCACGACCGCCGCAGTGAAAGTTCGTCGATCAGCTGTGCATGTAAACTTAAACAACAATGTCTGTGTATGTCTGTTTGTCTGCCACCTTGGAATCCATAATTTCACTGGAACTTCTCAGTGCATGGTATATTTGATTATTGTGGTCTCCAGTCTCAAGGCTACAGGAACTGCTAGGTCTTTTTCTCGCCTGAACAAAGTTCGGCAGAGACCTAGTAATCACTTTCCCTGTTTGGTCTGTTAGTCTGTTGGTCTGTTGGTCTCTTACAAAAATGTTCAAGTTTTTCTTTAACTTGCTCTCATTTCTTTATTTCTGCCATCAATTGTGATCAGACTTGGTACAAATGATCCTTGGGTAATACCACATGTGTCTCAATGAGGCTGATGGGTTCAAAGGTCATGTAGGGGTCAAAAGGTCAAATAATATGAGGTCATGTCCATCATTTTTAAATTTTTTTTCTTAAAATTAGGACGTTCCTTTATTTCAGGTCGGATCAAACTTGGCACAGATATGCAGGGGCTTGTTCTGAAAGTTTTGATTTAACTGGCTCTCATTTTTTTTTATTTCTGCATGTTTTCTGATCGTGATATCAGGCGAGACTCGTGGTTCGCGAACCACTTTGTTTGGAAGACCCATCCAATACCTCTTTGAAATCTAACGGTCACTGTAATTCCTCTTAAAGTCAGTTTCCAGTTTTAAAATTGTGAAGGAAGATCCTATCCTGTATTTCCTCTCAATGTATGTGGTATTTACATTATTTAATTTTTTGTCCTGCTGAAGGGTGATCCTATCTTTTAAGGTCCTTTAGATATTTGATGGCATGTCCATTCATGCATTAGCTTTTAAAGGGCACACAAAATTTAAGTGCAAATTACTCAACATTTCTTGGTATTAAACAGATGTCAAACCTTCAGTTAACTCTATGCATTTACAAAATTGTGCCAGTCAAAATGCTGCTTTATGGGATACATGTGCATTGATAGTGGAACAATCCACTCTTGGTATGTTATGGGTTAAAGAACCTAAATTGCATGTGGCCCTGATGACTCAATAAATTGTGATCCCCTTTCCTCTCTGCAGACATACCTGTTCATCACAACGGACAAGAAGGTGGGAGGATGCGTCATCGCAGAGCAGATCTCAAAGGTGTGTGCCCAAACCTCTCTTGGATGTGCCTTCCTCTTCTTCTTCTAAGATCCATTATCTATACACTACAGCTCAAAGGAATTGGCATAGGGAAAGGGAAAGGGAAGAAAGGGAAGGACCCGCAGTTTTAAACCGTGGTATATTTTGTCCAGTTCAGGATGAAACAAGATGTTTTTTTAGGCTAAAGCATAGTGTTTCATGCTGAACTGGACAAAATATACCATGTTTTAAAACTGCATTTCCTTGCCTTTCCCTTTCCCTTTGCCAATTCCTTTGAGCTGTTGTGTATATGACTTAGGCGATCATTCTGCAGCAGTCATTTCTGTTCTGTGCACATGTCACACTGTGTGTGTGGGTCCATATGCCCTTGGGCAATAGTGAATTACTTCACTTCTGAGGACCCTGACCCACACGCTGTCTCCTTCTGTCATATCTATTCTATTGTCTTGTGTCCTTTGTTTGTTTTTTTCATTTCATGTTTTGTTTTTTGTATGGTCGAATGAATAATGATGATAATATTTGTTGAGTCCGAAGGACGTTTTTCCTACTCCATTTGCTCATTCTCTTGAGATACTGTTCGTCATTCCTCGGCTTCCCCTCGCTCTTTTCCCTCTTTCGTCCCTATCTAGGTCAATCCTTTAATCACTTCTGTCTGAAGACAGTGTCCAAGGAACTTGCTTTTTATCCCCGGGCTCCTTGAAAGTGCAGTCTTCGTGACTGAAAGGACTAGCCTAGTTAAAGGGAAAGTCCACCCCCAAGTTTAAGTTGGCTTTGATAAAAGCAGAACCATGAAAGAAACAAATGAGTGAAGGTTTGACAAAAATGTCTGTCAAAGGATAAGAGAGCCATGATTTTTCAAATTCCTGATTGATGATGTCATTGCGAGTACTTTGCTATAAATTATGTTCTATTTTTTTTTTCAAATTTCCATTTTAACAAAGGATGTATACCATTTTACCTGTGCTGTGCATTTGTTACATCATTAGACACATGGTTTTACACACATATCTTTATGGAAAAGATTTATTCCTTCCTCAACATTTAGAATAATGCCTCCGGCCACTTCGTGGCGGAGGCATAAAAATGTGACATTTTGGAATTATACAGCCTCTTGCACTCGACGACAAAGAATTTAAACTTTAACAAATCAGAACTTTCTTATCCTTTGGATATTTGTCTTACTTCACTAATATGTTGCTTTCATTTTTCTGCTTTATTCAAAACCAATTGACATCAGGGTGGATTTTCCCTTTAAATAAACTGTGAAATGAACAAAAAAGAAAAGAAGATGTACACGAAATCAATCAAGTATCGTATGTGTTCTTTCAGGGTTACAGAGTGATTGTGGACGATCATCGAGGCGAGGCACACGAGAATGAGTCCCAGCGAGCCTGGTGCTGCGAGACAGACTCGGAGCCTGCCCTCTGTGGCATCAGCAGGATATGGGTTCCCTTGACGACCAGGAGGCAGGGCATAGCAACTAGGCTGATGGATTGTGTCAGGTTAGTTTGATAGTGGGGAGCTGCATACTGGGGTATTGCGTGTTGTAATTCTCGCTATTGCATATGAGAGGTGTTCGATATATGGGTTCCCATGACAACCAGGAGGCAGGGCAAAGCATCTAGAATGACGGATTGTGTCAAGTTAGTTAGTTGGAACAGCATACCGAAATAATTTTCATTATCGAATCTTATCAAAATATCACAGGTGTTCTGTCGCTTACACCAGTGGCGCTCTATTTATGTGGCATGCAGATAAGCATATTTAATAAAAATGTCATTCATCATCCTAAGGCTAAATATGACCACAGATAAAACAGAAGTTCACTTCTCTCCAGTGACTTTCTCCAATAATTGGAACACCGCTTTCTTTCAATTCATTTAAAAATTGCTGCATTGGTATTCTCTAATGATGGTCGCAATGAGTAATGACATTCCATGTTAGAACTGTACTAAAGAATTAGTAATTTTTTTTTTTAGATTTCAAATGTTGTACTGGTATTCTTCTAAAATTGTCACAAGGATTAAGGACATTCCATGTTAGGATTGACAAAGAATGAGTAAATTTGATATTTTATGCCTCTTTCATTCAATTCTTTCCAATAATGGTAATAAAGTGAATAGAAAATCCATGTAAGAATTCTGACGTATATATTTACACATGGAAAAGAAACAAGAAAATGGTTGGATTTATCTTGCAAAAACAAATTTAAGCCAGTTCTAAAAAAGGGAATGACTGTAGAATACATTGAACATGCCTGATGTCAGCTTCTTAACAAGAACAACAACAGAAATTAACTACTGCTGTGTTGTGGTTTTTAATATTTTTGCAGGAAAAACTTCATGTTTGGCACCATCCTGTCTCCCGACAATGTCGCGTTCTCGGATCCTACTCCAGATGGGAAAGCCTTTGCCACCAAATACACCGGAACACCGCGCTTCCTGGTTTATAAATATCACTGACCACTGACCAGGGCTCAAGTGACCGATGACCAGAGGATGGATATTTTTTTATTCAGAGTGGTCAATCTGCTGTTATTCTCCATATAATTCTGCCTTTAGCCGAGAGTCGTCCACTCATGCTCCTGGTTTATAAATATCACTGACCACTAACCAGGGCTCAAGTGACCAATGACCAGAGGATGGATATTTTTTTATTCAGAGTGGTCAATCTGCTGTTATTCTCCATATAATTCAGCCTTTAGCCGAGAGTCGTCCATTCATGCTCCGTGCAGCGACATCAGGATTTTGTTTGCAGTCATGTACTCTTCCATCTCATCCACTAGACCAGAAATGTGTATGACTGCAAAAAAATTGCCAGGTGCATTGTGGGATGACTTTTTCTTTTATGCGGTCTGGAAAATTCTGTTGTAAAGCATTGTTGTTTAGAAATCTAGAAATTCAGTCTCCAGCCGTAGAAGGAATCTGATTGCTCCTGTCAAGACTAGTACAGTACAATGTATTTGGATGTGAAATGTAATTTGGCGATAATTACTGTGATGGAAAATGTGACTTGGCGATAAGGTGCGGTGATAAAAAGTGTCATGTGGTTACAGTTATGTGAATAGACAGAGTGACAGATTTCCAAATTCCCAGAATCAGAGCTCTTTGTCTGGCATACAAATGGTTAATAAAGTTGGGTAAATATTTGATATGTTCTCTGCTGTGTGCTTAGCCTGTAAACAAACTGCACTGTGCCCTACTCTGATAATTTACATCAATCTCAGTATTTATGATCAAAATGATGATGCACAGTTTTAAGATTAGAAACTCTGACAATATTTCACTGTCTGCGTATGAGGGTGGAGACAGACCAGTGGACCGCGTAGTCAAATTTCTCTGGTTCGTCCAAGACTTATTGGGAGCAATATTCTAATAATGAAGGGGAAAAAAATACCAAATATACCAAAGCCTTAGTAAACTTAGAGGCCTCAGTTGAGGTTCTTATATTCACTAAGGGGTAGCCGTTTAGAAACGAGTGTCAGCTTTTAGCTTGAAAAGTTGACTTTTAACCCTGTACCATAATAATAATAATTTTTGTAGCATAGTAATAACCATAATTAGCCTTTTCTCGAATGGATTCTACGTAGTACCTCTCAGAGCACTCGATTATGGACCAAAGCAGAAGATTATATGTATATTTAAAATCTTGGTTACTAGGCAAGTAGAGATAATTACAGATTATTGTAATAATGTTTTTGAAAGATGTAAACGATTAAGATGATGAATTGCCTGGTTTGATTTTTATTTTTGGTAAAATTATTCTATTCATGTAACGTGTTTTACAAGAAAAAACATTTATTAGAAAACATAAAACATGAAAATATAATCTGGTGTTATAGCCGCTAATATGTGTCACAGTGTGAGAAGAGACGAAAACACCTGATACATGTATAGAGAATGAGTACCGGTACTGGTAGTCAATATGTGCAAGACGTACCAAGCCAGACAAGTCGCATTGAGTTATTACACTCTTAATGTTTTCATGGGACTGATTCAATGAAACTCTTTCCAACCAATATAGTTATTTTGTTCAATTTAGATATTAATAGGATATTAAACTTTTTTTACTGAGCCCGCATATTTTCGTGCTGGCTTTTTTTCACTCAAATATTGAAATGTGTCACTCCCACATAATCTGCTGTAAACTCCATAAACTTTATATTCCTCATAGGGCGCAATTAAGCCTCACACCCTTGATTACTGCACTTCTATGGCAAACCTTGAGATCTTACCCGGATCAGGGTCTACGAAGCTCAGAAGTGTTAAAGGGCATATACTGTAGTGGGAAGGCAAAAAAGCCTTCAAATTGTTAGCAATCTTCTTGCCAATGGTCTTAAATTCATGTATTGTCTATTTTAGAAGCTTGCTGAAAGTTATTTGCCCTCAAATGATCCACATATGGAGTAATTTATGATTAATGATTAAATGCTCAAAATGTTCGGGCCGAACATTTTGAGGATTTGTTATTTAATCACGTTGGTAACGGGACAGACGAGGGTGTTACAAACTCGTCTGTTCTGTTACCAACGTGCTATAGCAAATTTATACAGGACAAATTTTCTGAAGCGTACAAAACCTTGTAAAGTGCAAATCAATACATTTCTTTGATATTTTATTATTATTGGCTGGTTTATTTCACAGACAAAAAAATAATTGGAATTTAAGGGATTTATGCATATCTTACAGTAAATGTTACAGAAATGTACCCCATTACTGTCGACAGGCTCATATTGTCAGGGCTGCAACAAGAATAGAAAACAAAGCGTACTTACATTACAGACTGGAAAATAATTGGAAGTTATTTCATTAAGTCTTCATTATAATAAGCCTCCATTACTTGACTGCGTTTAGTTAACATGTTTGTCACATAGAGACTTCTAAATAGTTACCCGTCTAGTGTTTTTCGATTAAAACTATGTAGAAAGAAAATACATTTATATATATACAAAAATATCATTCTAAGAAAATTTTATATTAGGTCAGCTATATGTAAGATACTGTAAATATATGTTGATTTGCAAACTTTTCAGATGACTTAAACCATCCTTTCACATCTGTAAAATCCTATCATGTCAGCTATGTATAATATACTGTAAATATGTTGATTTGTAAACTTTCCAGATGATTTATCATCCTTTTACATTTGTACGTGTTTTGCCTTCTGTATATGCCCTTGTATATGTATGTTTTCATTCATGATCGTGTATTGGACATGCAGTACGTAATAAATATTGCATTGTAAGGACAACATTAATGAGCCATTCCATTTCTTGGGAGTGGTTGTTTGGGCTGTTAAATGTACCTTAGAAGTGCTTTTTTTCTACTCGGTTATGTGCTGAAAGGACAAATGAGTTGCTTCATTTCTGGGGAGTCGTAGTTTGGGCTGTTAGATGTACCTTGAAGTGATTTTTTCTACCCTGATGTGTGCTGAAAGGACAAATGAGTTGCTTCATTTCTTGGGGGTCGTCGTTTGGGCTATTTAATGTACCTTGAAGTGCTTGCTTTGTACCCTGTGGTTTTCCTAAATACGGGGAAAAACAGCCAATGGCAGGTGATTCTCTTTCTCTACAAGACTCTCACATTGCAGACCCTGCCGTGCTGCTGAAATCTGCACTTCCTAAATCATGAAAAACATCTAGTCCTTATCCCTGAGAAAACCGAATAATGATAGTCCATGGGCCAGCGGGGATGAACCCTCCCTTCCCCCCCCCCCCCCCCCCCTTAGGAATTTTTTCGTAGTTATGTTTTTCTTATATTTAGGACACCCACAGATCAGAATCCATTTTTTTAAGAGCCGTTACCATGGTTACGGAATATGAAAATGCAAGTTTGTACAAAGTAGCTTAAAACCTTTCTGTAAAACATGTTTCAAACATGTGACTGAAGGAAATTGAATAAAAAGTCAGCATGTTGGTACAGTACCAATTTTGATTTTCTTTTACAGTCAACATTAAAGCCCCTTTTTAAATATTTCTTCTGAAAATTGCTTCTTCATCATGAAATGTAAGTATCTATAAAAAGGTCATTATTCAACTAATAAACTGTTGCCATGGCAACGGGTTGTATTAGCCCATCATAATGATAATATCAACTAGAATAAACATCAACTCGAATAAAATGTAGTTACCCTTCATTTGAGTCCAATTGTATACTAAACGGACAATTAAAAAGTTATTGACCTCTTTGTTAACAGTTATAATTTTGTATCTCAACGGCCGTAGAGGTCACACCAACTACATGTACTAAGAAAAACAACAAGTGGATTCCGATTCACTGGGGTCCGAACGATAAAAAAGACAACTGCGAAAAATCTCTAAGGGGGGGGGGGGCGTCTACACTGACCCACGTACTTTAAGACATAGAATTCTTTCCATTACACATGCGCACCCGTGGCCGCGTCGATTCTGACTCCAGCATGATTCATTGTAATTATGGGGAGGGGGGGGGGGGGGGGGGGGGGGGGTTGATGGCTACTAGACAACGGTGTGTATCAACAAAATAACGGTTTATATGCGTTTGCCTGCGGTTCAATCCCTTTAATGCGGACTAACGATCATCATCATCAGAAGCCCTCTTCGGAATCGGGTGAAGATTCGCTGCCATAATCCTCTGTGCTTCTCGATTTTCAACTTTTCTATGACTGCATTATCGTGATCAAGTGAGAATTAATTGGGTTTGTCCGGCCTTCAGGGTTTCTGAATAATACGTTTCTCTGGCGCATAATGGTCATAATGAGACCATTATAGCGTACGGGTATACGTTGTAGCATGGGCGGAAATCCCGGGGGGACGGGGGGTCGCGTCCCCCCCCCCCCCCCCCACCATTTCAAAAGGGGGCACACATTACCAAATGTCCCCCCCCCCACCACCATTTCGAAGGGGGGACACAATATCAAATGTCCCCCCCCCCCCCCCCCACTATTTTCATTCATGTACCCCCACGAGACTGGGCGGATTAAAATAAATGTCAACGGCGTGAATACGATATTTTATTCACGCCGTTCAAACAAATAGGTTGCCAATGGACCCCAAAGCTTGGCCGAGGTTTGTCTGAATAGCAACAACTAATAGATTCAAAGTGCATTCCATCCATTGAATCTGAATGATAATATACAGACCTGAATGCAATAACGCGTTACTACGCAGTTAGGGGGATTACGAAAATTGTCTATTGTTGACTTACGTACACTCTATGGCATTTTGAGTTCTCTGACCTCACTGGAGGCATGCGTTTTTTTCAAATTTTCGTCAAAATGATACTTTATTGCGGCAAACGAATGTGAAATGCGTTTTAAATGGATAATTTTACATAGATTCGTGGGAATTTATTTTTCTCATTTAACCCTTTAAACAGCGCAAGGTCTAAACCAGCTGAAAGGGGGAAAGCAATTTAAACGTGTTGGACACAGATGGGTAGCAAGGTGAGCAATAATCATTATCGTAATGTATTCACAACTTTTCCCCTAACTGTGAGTAAACGCGTTATGTCATTCACATGTACTTTGTAATTCAGTTAAAATTGTGGAATTCACTCTGAATCTATTTGTTGTTGCTGCTCGGATAAACCTTTGACAAGCTTTGAGGTTACCATTGGTAACGTTTTGCTTAAATGATGTAAATAAAACTTACAGCATACATAACGAAAATTGTTCATTATTTTATAATCTCGCTGGAGGTAATAATCCAACTGTTTTTTCCTTACATAATTTAAATTTTAGACAATGATGTGCGTGTTCATTCCGAAAATAGAACACACATTACGTAGAAAGTGTATTCTAAAAATGTCTGAAATACCATTTATAGTGAAGTTTGGCCTATTTGGAGAGCAAAGGTGTGGCTGTAGTATTTCCGTCAAGTTGCCAATTTGAAGATCTAGGGATTATATAATGTGTAAGGCAACTTTATTATGTAATTTTGTACATTACAAAATCACGAACTGCTCAATGTAATTATGTATCATGTTAGAACTGGAGCCGGCACGAAGAATAACTTATTCTATTGTGCTATCAATGAACGCGACTGGTGAGTCGCAGAAGATTTCAGAACCACTTTGAACATAGGTGCATGTGCAGTAGTAGTACATCTTATAATGATACGATTCTGTGAATTTCAGATTATATTGTTGCTTCATTTTTGTGATAAAACAAGAATACTGTAGGAAACATGTCAGAAAATGCCTCCATATCGCACATTGGGCAATCATATTTCCTTAACAATACATCTTGTAAATCGTTTATTGAGTGTTTCACCTCCCATGGGAAAAGTTACGGACCAAATTCTTTCTAAAATTTTATCAAAATTTCCCTTCGCTCACCCCAAAACTAATTCACAGTGTGTGTAAAGAGATCAGCTATGAGCTCCCAGCGAAAGCTGAACGGTTGACATATTTCTCAAAACAGATTTTCTTTTGTTATTCATAGGAAGGCACTGCCTAATTAAAAATACAGCTAATTGTTTAAAACACCTGGATGTCCTGAATTTTTATGAGGCGGCGGTCATCATAGATCAAAGGAAGTCTATCCGAGCGCAGTCCAACCATGATAGGTCCATGGTATCATATATTTTAAAACAATTGTTCTTTATTTTTCCCAGCAGTGCTACGTAGTCCATTCCAAATGACCATCCAGAGCCAGAGTCCCAACATGACATGATCACATGTAGAAAGAACAGAACAATAATGAGGAGAATAATGAAGAAAGTCGCATTTCCGGGGGGGGGGGGGGGGGGGTGCCTTATCGTGAGAAAAAGATGACTACATTAGCAATAATGAGGAGTACACACATAACTATGTTGCAAGGACTCCCTCCACCTGCTCACATAGCCTCACGTGTCTTCACACAACACCGTCTAACAACCTTTCACATGGGAATAACCGTTGTTATGTCTGAAATTTCCTAGGTATCCTAGTATGCGACAGAGAAAACATATTTTTTGGGGTTAAAGTTTGCATTGTATGTTGAAGGGCATATACTGTACTGTGAAGGCAAAAAAAAGCCTTCAAAATGTAATTGTTAGCAATCTTCTGGCCAATGGTCTTAAATTCATGCATTGTCCATTTTAGAAGCTTGCTGAAAGTTATTTGCCCACAAATGATCCACATAATTATGGAGTAATTAATGATTAATGATTAAATCATCAAAATGTTCGGCCCGAACATTTTGAGGATTTGTGATTTAATCACTCATTACTCCAAATGTAGATCATTTGAGGGCAAATAACTTTCAGCAAGCTTCTAAAATGGACAATGCATGAATTTAAGACCATTGGCCAGAAGATTGCTAACAATTACATTTTGAAGGCTTTTTTGCCTTCCCAGTACAGTATATGCCCTTTAAACATGTGATGCCATTGCAAGCACTATTATTGCTGGTATTCATCACAATGAATGGCCATGCGCGAAGCGTTGTCTATTTTTCAGCTTACTACCTTTAACTCGTCGTGTGCCACGTGTGCCTTTTTCACAAGTAATACACACAAATCCCACAGAGAAGCCGTTTATCTGGCACACAAAGGGTTAATGATGTCACAATGGGAATCTTGATCTGGGCCCCGTAACATAATGTTTTGCGATCAATTGCAAATTTGAAAGACAAATTCTGATTGGTTACTGGTCAATCTTTTGAACAAAGAGCGCATGTTACAATGATGTTGATTGGACATTGCCATTTTGCGATTGCTTGCTATCCTTTATGTTACGGGGCACTGGTGGATTTTTTTGGAGGTGGTGCTGAGCATGGACGTATGGATGGACTGCGCTCGGATAGACTTCCTTTGATCTATGATGACAGCCGCCTCATACAAATTCAGATGTTTTAAACAATTCATGTCGCTGTATTTCTAATTAGGCAATGCTTCCTCTGAACAGGAAGGTGTTAGAACTGGAGTCAGCAAGAAGAATAATTTATTCCGACACCAGTCGCGTTCATTGATAGCACAATAGAATATTTGACGAATTTGGTTCTTTGATCCAGTGACAACCGCCGCCAAATGTGCAAAACGAATTTTGGATGCATTAAGAGGAATATATATTCTGTATGCGCAGAAGATTTCAGAACCATTCCATGAACCAAAATGCATGTGCAGTAGTAGTACATCTTATAAAGATACGATTTTGTGAATTTCAGATTATATTGTTTATTGATTATATCCGTTGTTTAGTGATAAAAGGAGAATACTGTAGAAAACATGCCAGAGAAATGCCTCCATATCGCACATTGGGCAATCATATTTCCTTAAAAATATCTTGTAAATAGTTTATTGAGTGTTTCATCTTCCATGGAAACAAGCTCAATTTCGTGTCCGGAGGTGTCCGAAATAGTTATGGACCAAATTCTTTCTACATTTTTTTTCTTCAGAATTTCCCTTCGCTCATCCCAAAACTAATTCACCACTGCACATGCACTTCAGTTCAAGAAGTGGTTCTGAAATCTTCTGCGCATACAGAATATATATTCCTCTAAATACATCCAAAATTTGTGTTGCATATTTGGCGGCGGACCTCCCTAGATCAAAGAAACAAACGCGTCAAATATTCTATTGTGATATCACTGAACGTGTATCATAATTGATAACATGTCAGGACACCTGGCTTTTTAAAATGTCGACGTCCTTTGACTTGTGACTTTCGAAAGTGTCCATTTTCTCAAGATATGTATCCTCACACCTGTGCATTTGATACGTCGTTATAGATATGTTTTTAAAAACATACCTGTAAGGAAAAAAAAATCCCTTGCCAAAAACAGAAAAAGAGCAATTTATGGAATTATCCTGTACATCGCACAACATACGGGAGAGCACCTCGCACGTGACAGCACAAAATCAACATTTTAAAATCGAATAACTTTCTTTTCCTTTGACCGATTTTCTCAAACCTTCACTATTATGTTTCTTCGATATGTCTTTAAAAAAAAAAAAAAAAAACATAATATCAGGGTGAACTATCCCTTTAACAATAGATTATAAAAGTCTAGAGTGATCTTGCGGCATGATCGGCGTGTAACTGGCATCCAATCTCACTTGAACGAGGAGCACACGCAAGAAATGCGGTGGTCAATTGAACCAGTTTGGCTATCACGAGCTATCTTAAGGAAGAACATAAACGGTAGCTTAATTGATCTGGGGAGCGTTTCATCAACATTTTTCGTCTGTCAAGACCTTTTATGAAACTCCCCCCTGATGGTATGCTCAACGTGAAACTGCCATTCATAACAGTGTCATTTGATAAAAGTGACCATGCAAGAACTGATGTACATGTAGTTACGTTATGAAGTTGGGACTTCACGAACTACCTTTAGGGTCAACAATCTTAACACGCATTGATTAATCATGTATCACAGCTTCTAATGCTGCATCTCCAACATCTAACTCACAGTTCATGATCATGATGACGTAATCGCAAGATTAGTTTTCCCCTCCCTGTGATAACGTTGATATTGCACCATGATTGTGGTAAACACTTACAGTAGAGGCCAGAAGTTTACACACACCCAGGCAATTCAAAGAAAACTTTATACTTGCCAAACATCATAACATTAACTGTATCTTATAAAATATTTATGCTATCATGACGAATTTGATATCAAACAAATGAGTATGTCATGCTCCTTCATCACATTGCTTTGTCATCAGTAGCTGAAAAATATTTGGGTGTAATTTTTTCCCACAAAATCTTCATATTTTAGACAAATTACAAATAAAAATTTGACAAAAACATTTTATATTTTGCTAGTTACTTCTCAACAAAAACATTTCAAATTAAAACTTTTTGTTCAGTGGTGACATATCATGATAGAAAATGTAATATATATCATAGATTTGACATTTATATATTTCTATGAAACGATGTTTGAAAATAAAATAATAGAATACATTTGGCACGAATATTACTTTTTTTTCTTCAAAGAAAATTCCACCTAAAATATAATCTAATACCAAGGCATTCATCATGTGAAAGAGCTTTAGACGCTCTTTCATTTGATGTCAGATTCGCCATGGTCGTATTTGATTTCCTGAAGATAAAGTAGATTTTACCACGTTTGGCAAGCGAACAAATTTCACTGAATTTCATGTGTGTATGTAAACTCTTGTCCTCAACTGTACGTGCCGTGTGTGTGTTTGTTTCTTACTGCACATAAATCCCGTAGAGAACAATATAGGAAGGATTAACGAGATGTACACTCCAGCTCAAAGGAATTGGCATAGGGAAAGGGAAAAGGAAGAAAGGGAAGGAGCCGCAGTTTTAAACCGTGGTATATTTTGTCCAGTTCAGCATTATGAATGCATTTTAGGCGAGAGCATCGTGTTGTATGCTGTACTGAACAAAATATACCACGGTTTAAAACTGCGGCTCCTTCCCTCGCTTCCCTTTCACTTTCCCTATGGCAATTCCTTTGAGCTGTAGTGTACACTTGCACATTTTCACAAAATAATTTTATTTCCATACATAATTTGTTTCATTAATGTAATTTATTTCACTTAACCGACAAAGAAAGAATAGCATTTTACAGGAAGAATGACATTTACACCATCTTTATAAATATACGTACAGTGTGGATTCGAACAGAAATGTGTACACGCACGTTCTCAATTTCAGAAAAAAAAAAACCATACAAAATCATGATCGCTGTCAATGGTCCATATTCATGCGTAGGACTACTAAACGTAGACTTATTTTATGGGGCGCAACATTAAGCATCTGCTGCTGTCAACAAGTTATTGATTTTCATCACAAAAGCATAACATTGGGTAATGTCAATTATTCGTTGTGTTTATCATTTAAACAAACTAAGTACATCATAACGATTCGAGGACAAAATTAAAGATACTGAATCAATGACAATGTTTCGTGTTGTTTTATTGGGCATCCCCGTAAAGTTAGTCCAGGTTTAGTACACGTATCAAATTAAACCACCGTTGCCCATATGGGTCATACTGTCTACATGGTCTACACCCACGCTACAATGCTTGGGCATTATGATTTACTGTATTTAATCTACATAACGGCATTGAAAGGCACTCAACAATATTTGTACTTTTCTCTATTCGATTAAGAATGGCCAGCAGCGATTCTGCGCAGATCGGCTTACGTGCTATTGAAGTGACAAATATAGAAAATATAACCAATAAACAAGTATGATATCAATAGGTAATGTACTTAATAAAACATTCATACTTTAATATTGAATGATATCTTATAAGTGTAATCATTAATCATGTATACTTTTTTTTATATGATCTGGGTGTTTGTTTTGTTGGAAGCATGTATTTATTGGCGAAAAGTGATACATGTACATCAGGCTTCATATTCCTGAAGCTGTTCTAGCGTAGCTGGTTAGTTGCTAAAAAAATATATATGTAGCTGAATGCACTTTTAGAAGCATCTTTTTATGCTCAGTTTTGTTTCATGAATGTGGTCCCTGGTCCACAACTGACATATTTACGTATTATTTGTTTTGATGACTTGTGCACATATACTAAACATATTCAAAAATATAATGAACAGCACCGTTGTCCATATGTAATACAAAAGGAACTCGGTGTTAGACAAAGTGTTGACGCTTCAACATTTTAGAAGCAAGGTCCGTGGTATTTTATGAAGTATTATTTTTGTAATAATCTACGGAATATTTGGAGAGATTTTCATGTTTGGACAAATCTAGACCCGAAAGAGTGGAGAACACCTATCAGAAAATGAATTCAGAACAACACAATGTCCTTTTTGCAGCGTATGCAATTCACTATCAACCGCATGTAACTACATTGACATTATAACGCATGTTTCTGGCAGAAAATACCATGTGGGTTCACGTGCCATATTATGTTCACAATTAATACATACAAATCCCATAGCGCGATAATTGTGGTACTTCAAGTGTTTGAGTGGTTCATTCTTTTCACGTACGACTTATCATAGTTCTGACTACGCTAGTAATGCCATCGCGTATGTCTTGGAGTCGGTAGGCGTATATATACGGGTTGACAGCCGAACTGCACCAAAATAACATACATACGAAACGATGAACCAGGTAATGCGGACTCAGCCCGCTGTTAAACATGATCTCGACGATGAGCAACGGGATGAAAAGAATGATGTAGAGCACGAGAGTCATGAGCACGACCGCGACCAGTTTTAGGCGATGGCGTGATCGTGCGTCGCGTCTGACCGTCGAGGGTTCCGCAGAGACTGTCGCGATCCTCCGGGAAGACATGCGTACGGCGTTGACGATGAGCAAGTAGCACATCAGCGACATCACCCAGGACATTCCAGTGATCGAGAAAATGGTGATGGTGTAGACCGTGGTGTTGCTGCCCGAGGCGATATAGCACACGCCGAGGTGCGGAACGAAGTTAACGTCGATGCGCATAACGACGATGGGCATCGGCATGAGGAAGAAGCACAGCCAGCCAAGAAAGGTCAGGGCGACGATCTCAACCGTCCGCCTGGTCGGATGGCTCTTCAGGCAGACGATCCCGCTTAGCGCGTGCACGGCGATCAGCGCTATGAACACGCACGACGCGGTCGCCGACGCGCTCCCGTAGGCGAGCATCAAGCGGCAGACATAGAAGCTGGGCCAAGGCCTGCGCATGTAGTAGGCGACGATCGAATACGGTCCGCTGAGGGCGCATGTGAAGAAATCCAGAAGAGTGAGGCTGAACAGGAGAAAATTTGCGCGCTTGTGAAGCTTCTGTTGGGTGGCGATGGCGAGGAGAACGAAGCCGTTACCGATCACGCCAAAAACCGCAAGAACGCCCGTGGTCGCCGACAACAGCGTGTCGACTTCAGGGATGACCGTCTGGTTTTCGCTACTCGTGCCCCACGCACTCATGCTAATGCAGTCTTGGTAAACTTGGTTGAAAAATGCTGATCAGCGAAATGCTCTTAATTCACATTCATGACATTATAACGCACGATCAGAAACACCCGTATTCGACAAGAGTCTGCACCAAGCAACATCCGGGAAGCGAAAAAAGTGCCGTGCTCGAGAATATGGTCACCATTTTAACCTCGAGAAAAATCAACATGAACGTGAGAGCCCGGCTTCTAAAATGTTATAAGCATGATTTCAACCAATTGCAGTTAAGTCCTCGAATGGACTCCTTTTTTCGAGAGTCGCCTCGAGGCTTTATAACTTCATCACCTCCATGACCTCCTTAGCGACTCGCTGAACGTCCGCTGGGTCTCCACATGAATAGCTTCATTCCGTAAAATCACATGCATCGATTTCAAAGCGCCCGCTTTATCTTTATCAAGACACGATTCAGTGCAGACGTGTGTGCTATCTGTAGCATACAGAAGCCCACATCTCGGTCTTAACGTGCTATCAGTAAAGTTTTATTGAATTTAGAAGACAAAACACGACTTTGCGCTCAATGCATAACAAAGGCTCTTTCTCTCTCGATGTTGAGCATTATTGTACTACATTAAACAAAGCGTATTTGAAAACTCGTTGTCTATCGGTCAACCTTCTCTATCGCTGATACTACCCTTGTCATGCTAGTAGTGTTCCGAGGGAATGTCACTTTGCTTGACGAACGGCACATCAGAGTCGAATCTACAAAATTTCCATCGGGCAGTACTGAGTCTGGCAGAGAACGAGTTAATTGGAATGATGATAATAATGTCCGTTGCTGCTCACCTTGTTTGTCAGGAATGATTATGAAGAATTCGCGTTGGAGAACTAGGCAGAGAAAGGAGAGCGATACGGCGCACAGCGAGCTCCCGTCTCGTTAACGTTGCGCTTCTCGTAACATTCTACCGGCGAAAGCATAGCGATGGCTTCCGCCGGACGGTGCGCAAGCGAGCGAACGGGCGACGATGCGCGGCCGCCGCATTTGATAAATCCCTACACGTGATTTAAAGAGCGGATTGGCGTGCTTGTTAAGCTTCTGAGGGGTGGGGTGGGGTGTATGACGTAAGCACTGATGCAAACCTTCTTTCTCTTTCGCCATCCATTGTTAAATTGGGTCGCCTCGGGAGAAGCAAAACCTAGATAAACGAGATAAAACACTCATTATTAATACAGGGGATCTGTTAATCACCATGAAACCGCATTTATGTACGTAGGCGCGCTACAAACCATACACGGATGGGTCTTATTCCCTTGTTTCCATCATTATATGTCATGTTCTCAGACATCTTCTTTTCCGGTGATTCTGAGATGCATTCAATTCTTTCGCGAAATAGAATGTGGGCCAGTGTCAATGCATGATTTGAATTATTAATGCGATACAAATTAATTAATCCTTTTAATGTCCACAAAATGAATTTAATGATTTTTAATAATTTTTGACATAAAATTGTAAACATTTTATATGTCGCATGTTTATTATCATTCACTTCAAAAAGCAAAATAAAACACACGCGACAATCTGTCTTGCCCCCCCCCCCCCCCCACCGTCCCTTTTTTCTTACTTGTATTTTTGTTTGTTTTGTTATGTTTTTCTGCATTTATGTTTTTGTGTTCCGCCTTCCTACTGCCTTCATCATGTGTTGTTTCAATGTTTCATTTAAGCTGAAATAAAGAATAGTTATTGCAACCGAATTATTATTGTAAGTTTCATTAAAGTATTTCACTACTTGCTTTATGAATAAAAAAAAAAACTGTTTTGCCTGCATGGAAAATACAATTATGATGGAGGGGGGAAAATGTTCCAAATTGCAAAATTGAATTAAAATGATTGATGAGACGTTACAAGATAGCGTCGCCGATGGGAAAAGAAAAAACGACAGGTGGCTGAAAATCTAAGATAATCATGTCGAGTATAGCTAGCAAGAGCTCATCACGGAACCGCAAAATGTGAAGAAGATTCGGTTGTGGTATGATTCTTATAACTGGCTTCGATTGATCGTATCTCGCTACGATCAATCGTATCTCGCTAAGATCAATCGTATCTCCTCGCTACGATCACGAAGTTACAATCAATCGTACATTTGTCTCATAAAATATTAAAGGGATTGTTCACCCTGAAAATAATTTGATTTTTAAAAAAAGGAGACACATGAAAGAAACATATTGGTGAAGGTTTTATGAAAATCCGTCAAAGGATAAGAAAGTTATAATCCTTTTAAGATCCGATTTTGTGACGTTACAGGCGAGGTAATTTCTCATATTATGTTGTTTACATTTTTCCAAAAATGTGCATTTTGTCTAATAGATATGTATCCTTTTACCTGTGCATTTGATAGAATATTAGAAATACATTTTTACACGCATACATGTACATGTATGAACAAATAATTCCGCTGTCAAAAACAGAAAAAGATCAATTTATGGAATCGTTCTGTACACAATATGGGAGAGCACCTCGCATGTAACGTCACAAATTTGAAATTTCAAAAGATCATAACCTTCTTATCCTTTGACGGCTTTTCGTCAAACCTTCACTAATATGTTTCTTTCATGTCTCTACTTTTATTTAAATCAACTTATTTTAGGGTGAACTTTTCCTTTAACGATTGCGATTAATTTCAGCGATTGACCGCAAATCCCTCGTTATATGACAAGCCCCTGGGTCTACTAATGTGCAACGTGGGAAATCTCCAACGGAAGTGTAGGTCTACACTGGCAATCTTCAGAAGTATTTCTTTCTTCTTGTGAGTCATCAATTGTTACGTAGATGTTGCTACTGTCAATGTATGCATCATGATAGGATAAATCGAATTAATACGAATTATATTATTCAATTGAATCGACTTTACTATGTATTTTGATACACTACACTCTAAAAAAACAGGGATCATTCGTGGTTATTTTTACGACATTTTGCCGTGGTCGAAAATTATTAACCACGTTCGCGGTTATTTTTCCTCGTGTTTTCTTCTTCTTCTATTTGAAACGACATCAACGCGATGTTGGCCGTGCGTGGTTAAATGATCCCGTGGTCATTTTCGATTGCGACTCGTAATTTCATTGGCTAATTGACAGATACGTCATCACTGCATATTTCGCGATTTCGCGCCTCGCGTAATTTGGAAAATGAACGTGGAAGAGCTGTTGAGAGAGTGGGGATTTGAAGAGTATGCTGCAACGTTCAGAGGTAAGTGAAGTGTAAAGTAATCATCTAAACTACACAAATAAATATCATAGATTATTTGTAGGTATTGTTTGTAATGACATGTGAATCGGTTGCAAAGATTGAAGTGGATTAGCTCAAGAGTTTCTCGGTCGCGGGATTGTTGTGCATGTACGCGCTAGGCACAAACTACAGTATGCACGCTGCATAATACAGAATTGCCGGGGGTCGTATGAACGGACGCTAGATTGAAGTTTGTTTTATGAAGTGTTTTCTTTGGATTCAACAACAACTATTTATAAAATAACACCAATCATCATCAATGTTTGTTCTCTATTATATATACTATACATTATATTGCTTGTAAGTTGAATAACTTCAATTGACATTCCAGATAGATCTACACATGTTCTTGTTGGACTCGGGTTGGGACACACAAAGCGACTGCGCTAGCGCTTCAAGATCCGGTCTCGCGCCAAACGAAACAAGGACTCGCCGCCGCGGCTGGCGCTCGGCCGGCTGCGGAGATGCCTCCGCTGTAGCCTACATGTATTTCGTTACCGGTGCAAAAGCGCACAGGAGGCCTAGGCATATAATTAGGCATCGCCATTACCGACGCATTAAGGTATGCACACAAATCCAGTGCCGTGGGGTTATCACAATTCTGTGATTTAGCACAGGAGCCAAATTCCAGTAAAGCACATTCCTTGTGCAAAGTTTGGCAAAGACAAAGTTAGTCCTCGTATTACTGCGAATGGCGCCACGCATGATCCAGGCCAGGGTACCGTACTCGTCCACAAATTATCTACAGTATAGTAATCTAGACCTAGTCGTACTGGCAGTACTAGGTCTAGATCTACTACAGCTAGTAGGCCTACACCATTATCTCAAGAATACCTGTACAGCACTGACATTGACTGGGCAGTCGGGCTGTAGAGTGTAGTGTAGACCATGCCCTAGCCTAGGTTCTGGGTACCAGTGGCAGATCCAGGATTTACGGGGGGGGGGGGGGGGGGGGGAGATGGGGGATGCATACCCCCAGAATTTTGGGTTGGGGGATGGTGTCTTCAATCACCCCCCCCCCCCCCCCCTGGATTTTGAGATCTATAAAATTGTAATTTTTTTTAAAAGATATATACAAATTTAACATTATGTGATTATTATTATCATCATTATTATTATCATTCTTTTTGTTATCAGTATAATTGTTATAATGTAATTACAATACTGATGTCAGCATGTTTTAACTTGAAATCTGTTTGGATCTAATGGCCAATGTGAAAGTTTAGTGGTATGGATCGATTCATTTTCGATTCATTGTTAAACTGTTAAGAAAAAGTTGAAATTAGATCATAGATATTTTTTGTAGTTTGGAAGCTTTTCAAAAACTTGTTAAGACTCATTTTGCTGAGTCATTAGTCTTTTTCGTTTTAATATTATTTCTCTTGAACCTTTGTTATTATTTTACTACTGATTTAATCCATCAAATGCAATGTGCTATGTGAGTTTTCAATATTTTCTCTTCCCTCCGGTTTATTAAAAAATATCTCCTTTTATTATAATCCTGGGGAGAGCATTCAGAACAGCAAGCACTCTGAGTAGTTTGTAACTAGATATAGCACTTTATATGAAATTACTTATTATTATTATTATTATTATTATTATTATTATTATTATTCATTGGTCCTGATTTCATCCCCAAAACTTGATTACATGTTAGGGCTTGCATCATCCCCTGATAGTGATAATAATAGGGGGGGGGGGGGGACGTCCCCTCATAACTTTAGAATGTCATGATAAATCCCCAGGTTTTATGGGGGAGGGAATAGCAAACTCAAAATTAATACGACGTATTTTAGCAAAAAGTTAATTGCAACGAACAACAATAACAAATTAACAGTAATTATACCGTTTACACTTTAGCCAATCAGACAGTTTCTTGCAATTCTATATTCCAGTTATTTAGAGTTTCTGTAATATATTTTGGCTTGCAATGGAGAATCATGTTCGTCCACAGATTGAAGCTGCATCGTGCTGCTATAAAGCACAAAATAGAGATAATTGGTATCTCCATGTCAGTCACTTATCACATCCACTTTGGTCTAGGATTCAACATTTTTTTTAGATGTTTCCTCCTTAATTGGTATTTCCACCATTCTTCATATACTTTACACAGTGACACCCCTGGCGTGTCGGATTGTCTTCCTTTACCCATTTTTTTTTTTTTTTTTGGGGGGGGGGGGGGGGGGAGGGGAGCTGGGCGCCCTAAAGCTTAACGAAAATAGTACTTGTTTGATAAATGGTTATATTGTATTATCAACATCATGGATTGCAGCTTAAGTCCTTGAATATTATGGCTATTGCACCTCCATGAATTCAGCTACTTTGTTGGTATTTTCGCTTTCCTAAAGAAGAAACAAAATTGATATCAAATTACCTAATAATTCTAAGATGAAATTGAATATTTATTTTTTAAAGGGTTAGTTTAGGGGCTTGCTCGATTCACTCGCTCGCAAAATTTATTCTTAAAGATGATGCACCATATCCAAAATTATACAGCCCCTCTTCTGAAATTCCGGTCCATTAGGCCACTTCAGAGTCTCACTTATATACTTATACATGTATACGATTGTGTGGGGGAGTGTGGTACATGTATACACCACATCATGTACTAGTATTATGTGTGGGGGTGTGTACGTGTGTGTATATATACATCATGTACATAGGCCTAGATGAGATCACCCCCCCCCCCCCTCGGGTTTGAGGACCTGTCTACACCCTGACTGACTAGTACTATAGTCATGTGGTACAAAGGGTGGCATACAAATATATACAGGTTGGCAGCAGTTGTGTGATTTGCTGAGCTGATTCACTTTTATTTTTCTTCTTTTCTTGTAGATAATGGAATAGATGGTGAAGCATTTCACCTCCTTGATGAGGCATCCATCACTCAACTATTTCCCAAACTCGGTGATAAATTGAAGTTCTCCAAGCGCTACAAGGAGTTCAACAGATCCATGCAGAATGACAGGACTGTCACACTCAAAGAGGTGCTATTTGTAATAAGTGAAAATTCAGCATGAATGGGGCTCTTATGCTTTCTTTGTCATGAGAGTATACATGGGGGAAGCACTGAATTGGTATGTCATTACAGAGTATTTCATACATTAGTGAAAGGTGGCTTATTTAACTGTGGAGTTGTTCCATGTTTTCAAAGTGGATGCCTTAGAACATTTCAGTACACCTGGTCCCTGAAGAGGCATTTGAACTCTGCACACAGTGATTTAATTGACCGTGATCCTGTTCATCAAGTTCCACTTAATGCATATGGAGAAGCGGGTAATGTTATTTTGGATTCAGAGTCAGAAGATTCAGATGAAGGACTTATTGAAGAAAGACCTGAAGAGGAAGTACATGTAGATGTAATCTCTGTGAAGGATATTAAAGACAAATGTTTGCAACATGTATGTAATTTGAGGTCATCATCGAGCATTACAACAACTGCAGCTAACTTGGTAACAAATCTTACAAAAGATATATTGGCAGATGTTGTGAGCTTCTTTAGATCCAAAGCCGAAGATACATTTATTAACTTGGGATTTGATCCTCAGAATGAAGTGAGAATTCAGTCTCTTTTCCAAGATCTACATGAACTAGAAAATCCTTTTAGAGAAGTGGATTCTGATCACAAATTCAAAAAATTCTTAAGTAATTCTCAAAAATTTGTGAAGCCAGTATCTGTACCTCTTGGTGTTGAGTACAAGCAGAAAACTAATCCTGTGACAGGTGCTGTAGAACAGACCCCAATTCAGAAGACTTTTCAATATGTTCCTTTGCGATCAGTGTTGAAACTTATCCTTGAAAGCCCTGGATTTCTGGAGCAGATATTTTATCACCATGAACAGCAAAGAAATGATGGATTGTTAACAGACTTTCAAGACGGCCAGTATTACAAAGCTCATGAGTTCTTCACCCGTTATGTAGTACGAATACTTCTCTATGTAGATGATGTGGAAGTAACCAATCCACTTAGTGGAAAAGCTGGAACACATAAACTTGGATGTATGTATATGACCATCAAAAGCTTACCTTTGAAATATTTATCAACATTGGAGCAGTGTTATTTGGTTGCACTTTACAACACATCTGACGCAAAACACTATGGACTTGAAAGCATAGTACGTTGTATTGTGGAAGACCTAAAGGATTTGGAGGTTAATGGTATAAATGTTGGCACACCTATTTATCATGGGAATCTCAAAGTAGGACTTGCACAAGTGGTTGGTGATAATTTAGGTGTACATAGCCTCCTGGGATTTTCAGAATCCTTTTCAGCAAATTATGCATGCAGACTGTGTAAAGCAGACAAAACATTGAGAAAAATACAGACTGTTGCTAATGCAGATCTAAAAAGAAATAAACAGAACTATGAAGATGATTTGCAATTGCATGATTTCCCTGCAACTGGGATAAAGAGAGCATGTTCTTTTAATGAGCTTCAGGCATTTCATGTGACAAACAATTTCTCTCCAGATGTTATGCACGATCTTTTGGAAGGTGTGTGTGCATGGGAACTAAAATTAGTCATAAGAGAGTTGATAGCATCAAGTGAATTTACGTTACAACAGGTTAATGACAGGATTACGAGTTTCGATTATGGATTTGTAGATGCTTCCAATAAGCCATCATGCATAACAGAGAATGATTTGAGAAATCCCTTTGGAGCATCAGGACAAAATGCATCGCAAATGTGGTGTCTTGTAAGGCATTTTTGTCTGATGTTTGGTGACCTTGTTGAGGAAGACAATCCATTTTGGGAGGTAGTAATCCTTTTGCTCGAGTGTATGGATTTCATTTTTTCTCCAGGAATAACAAATGAGGATACATACTTTCTCAAGCGTTTAATTCAAGATCATCATGAGCTGTATCTTAACGTGTTTGATGAACATTTGCGTCCTAAGCACCATTTTATGATCCATTACCCGGAGACCTGCCGCAAGTTAGGACCTCTTCTTCAGTATTGGACCATAAGGTTTGAAGCAAAACATAACTTCTTTAAGCGCATATCACATGTGACTTGCAATTTTAAGAACATTCAGAAATCACTAGCTTTCAAACATCAGATTCAATTGTGTCACCGATTTCTGACCACTGCAAGTCTGTGTAATGACAGATGTGAAGTAGGTCCTGGAACATCAGTTCTACTCTCATCTCTAGAAGACTCCGAAGATATTGCACAGTCATTAGGTGGATATCCTGTTTATGATGATGTATTTGTTGCCAAATGGGCAAAGAAGTATGGTACCCTCTACAGGCCAGGTATGATGGTGACAACTGGAAAAACTGAAGAATTAGAGTCAGTCTTTGGCAAGATTATGTATGTGCTCCTGATTGATAATGACCCTTCAAATATACAGCTAGTGGTTCACCAATGGTGTACTGAGTATTTCTCAAGACATTTGCATGCGTATGCAGTGACACCAAGTGACCCAAAGGATTTCAAGGCGTATAGCATAGATGATCTACTTGATTTTGTGCCCCTTCATGCAACCAAGGCTTACCAGAATGACCAGATGTGGTACATCAGCCCTAGATACAAGGTTGCCTGAGGTACAGTAATAATTCTTGTGTCACACATTTCCCTGCCATTATCACAAGGCCATAACATGTGTCCCAGGTAGCAGGACTTCCCTACATTTTGTACATGTTCCTCCATGGAGATCCAAACCTGCCATATTTCCACTTGCTCCTTTCTTTGAAATTTTGTCTCGCATGTTTGTAATGTGTTTGTAATTTGAAGTTGTCATCAAGTCTTACAAAAGTGCTTCTTCATGTAATTTAGTGATAAATCTTACAATTTTCTTTTTGTGATTGGTACTGAAACTCATTATTGAAAGCACTTGATTTCTGGGGCACATTTACATGTATATCACCATGAACAGCAAAGCAATAACGGATTGTTAATGATGATAAATTAATACATAAATAACACCTATTATCAAACATTTTGATCTGCTTAACAAAATTCTTGAATTATACTGAGATACATACATGTTATCTAAACATTACATTAAACATTACACTACCAAGCATAATACATTTTACGACCTTTCAATAAAAAGAGCTACAGGTGTATGACAGGAAAAAAAAGAGAATACATGAAAGTTAACTAAAGTATTAGAAGCAAGCAGACGTGTGCTAATGAGATACTTGTATACATTTAGATAGGAATGAATTTTGAGAATATTTCTCTATGATATTTTCCCGTAATGATCTGGCTCTTACATAAGGACAAGGCAGAGTACTGTAGAGAGTAAGATAGTGATGTTTGTGAGATTACTGCCTTACATCATATTTGTAAATAAAGTTTTATTCATACCATTGTAATTGACTGCTCTTACAGGAGGAAAATGTTGACGTTCCTGAAGTACAAGAAGGAGGCCAAGGAGGAGGCCCGTTTCCCTTACCAGCCAAAAGGAAGATTAATGCGGTAAATATTCATTGTCAACATACATGTAGGAAAGTCTGTTTTACACAGTCATTTACACATGTACATGTACTGGATTAAAGAGAGTGTCAGCCTTTTGCAAATTAAAAAAAAACCTTAACAGAGACTTTTTATATATTACCATTTCTTTAAAGGGGGGATGGGGGGGGGGGGGGGGTGACTAAAATAGGATGTTCACTGAATTCTGCAATGAATCTCCTTTGTTATGCCTCCGACAACTGTGGGTGGTTGTTTTCTGGTTGTCCATCCATCTGTCCATTCGTCTTTCCCGTTTTTGTTCTTGCGATAATTAAAGAACCGTTTGACGGATCAATTTTAGATGTGGCCTATGTATGTAGGAGTGGCGATGGTCTGATTAGATTTTGGGGTCACGAGGTCAAAGATCACAGAGGTGATGTACATGAAAATGGCCTGTTCTTGTGATAATGAAGAGCCTTTTGACGGGTCAATGTCAAACTTTGCACTTGTATGGATATGGTAGTGGATATGATCAGAATAGATTTTTGGGTCATGAGTTCATAGGTTGTTTCCATGAAAATGGCTCATTCTTGCAATAAATGAAGAGCCATTTAAGGGATCATTTCCAAACTTGGCTCATGTATGCAAGTGAGAGTGATCTGCTCAGATTTTGGGGGGTTAATGGGGTCAAAGTTGAAAAGTCACAGGTAATTGTATGCATGAAAATTGTTCTCTTGATAAACTAAAGAACCGTTCCATAGATAAATTTGACCTTGGTTTATATATGCATCTGACAGTGACTGGTCTGATCTGATGTTAGGGTCACAAGGTCAAAGGTCATATAGTTCATGGCTCATTTTCACAGTAACTGTTATAGATCTATTAGATTAATAGGAATTAATCTTGGTTACGATGACCGGGGTAAAAATATTTCTGTAAAGCGCTTAGACACGTCTCTGAGAGATGTATTAGACGCAATATAAATGCAGAATATTTTTATTATTATTATTTATGAATGTATATGAGAGTGAAAATCTGATTAGATTATGAAAGTTTTTGAAGCTTTTGGAAGTTGACTATGCGATATATTTCAGATCTTGCAGTGGCGGAGGCATATGTTTTTTTCTGAATATGTTTATCACTACATGATGCATCCCTCACATTTATTGATCATCTGAATTATTTTGCTTTTAGGATGAGTCGGCGTTGCAAGACACATCTTCAGTATCTAAGAAACAAAAAAATCACATGGTAAGTGTAAAAAGTTGATGTTTTATTTCATTTGATAATAACTCATTACTAAATGAAACCCATAATTCACATGGAATCCAGCAGTGATGTATTTTTTTCAAAGAAGTTAAAGAAGTATGTTATACCAAACCTGTGGTACCACACATTTCTTTAAAATTTTGGCAAACAAGAAAAAATTTCACTGTTGCAGCTAATTATTTGACATTGCAAGCTGCAGATAGATAAGCCTGCCTTCCAAATGATGGGACTTATGTTGCATCAGAGTCAGTCTGTGAATGATAGTAAATTGTTTTTGCTGTCATTTTGTTGTGGGCGATGTAGGCCAGATATTCGGCCTTCACAGTATTAAACACCTTAAATTTGTTCAAGGTAACTTTAGAATTTATAATTTGATTACACTGTTAGGTCATTTTTTTTTAATTACTGGTAATTTTGGACTAATTGAGTGTTTTCTTTATCTATTTTATTTTTGTTCTTGTATTTGTTTTATTGAAATCATATTTGCAGAATGTGATTGAGATGCTGATGGAGGACTCAAGTGGAGAAGAAATAGTGCAAGCGCTCCAAACTAAAGGTGGCTGTACTGCCAAAACACGTTGCAAAATGGTCAGGATTCTTGTTTCAAGAATGATCAAGCTTTATGGATCAAGGTGAAGTAACATACTTTCTTCTGCTATGCCTTTTACAATACAAAACTGCTAGTGAAAGAAAAATATAAATATGTTTTACATTTATCCTGAGGAAATTCGACCCCCAAATCAAATCCAGATACTGTAGTACAAAATCTCAATGCACTTTCAATTCTTCATCATTCAAAGTTTAACTTCTACCTTATGTGGTATAGAGCACTAGATGCACTGCAGTCTTATTAATATTACACAACCCAAGTCGGCATTGCAGCATGTGCCTGTAATCCAACTAATAGAGGAAGATGTGAACTGATTCAGCATACCAAAGTCTGAGTCACATCCTTTGGCTGGTGATGTTACAGGTTGGTCCCAGATGTAGATAATCATATCCGATTTCTACACATCTATAAAAAAAACAATTTAACAACAAGTAGGGCCAAGCAGCCCTGTGTGACCTGAGTGTATGCTTTTGATAATCATCCAGTTTAGTTACTCTGAAAAATTAAACAATGTACTGTAGCACTGGGTCTCTAAGTATGCCAGCTTGCATGAAACAACCAATCACCAAATTTCAATGAAACATAGATCTGTGACATTTTCATGCCTCCATCCACCAGAGGTGGGTGCTGGATGCATACTTTTCTGCCCGTCTCCCCTTTCGGTTTTCGCAGTAACTTAAGAACCATTTGACAGATCCATTTCAAGCTTATATTATCCAATGTGTGTGTTTGGGAGTGACCATGATCTTATTAATTTATCAGAGTTTTTCAGAAATTTACATGACTTTGTGTTATATTTTTTGTATGGGTGGAGGAATTAGTTTTGACTGTGCAATCATATAGTTTATATGAAATTTTTATCATTGGTCAGAATTTTCATTTAGTAGGTCTGTGATTATTTTGAGATTTAATGTCAGTTTTTCCTGTGGTTGTTCATGTGAGGCCTTCAACCGAGATCAAGACCGCCCTGGCGAAGGCAATAGTGGAAACATTCCCATTCCTGCGCGATTCTGAGGGAGAAGGCTACGTAAGTTTTTTTTTCACTTTCTTCAATAAGGTAACTCACCTTTTATTTTTATGCCCCCGCCCACCATAGGTGGTTGCCGGAGGCATTATGTTTTGGGGTCGTCCATCCATCCGTCCATCCCGTTTTTGTTCTAGCGATAACTTCAGAAACGTTTTACAGATCAGTTTGTAACTTGGCCCATGCATGCATACGGGAGCGAGGGACAAAATAGATTTTGCGGACATGAGGTAAATTTCAAGGTCACAGACTTCAATAAAACACATTAAAATGGCTCGTTCTCACCATAACTTAAGAACCAACCATTTGACGGATAAACTTCAGACTTGGCTTGTGTATGCATATGGGAGGGGCAATGATCTGATTAGATTTGGGGGTCACAATGTTAAAATTCAAGGTCACAGAGTTTAATGAAATACATAAAAATAGCTTGGGCTTGCAATAACTTAAGAACCATTTGACAAATCAACTGTGAACTTAGTTCATGTATGCATATGGGAGGGACAATGATCTTATTAGGTTTTGGGGTTATGTGGTTGAATTTCAATCGCACAGAGTCCATGAAATAATGGAAATGGCTAATTCTTGCTATAATTTAAGAACCATGTAATGGCTTGACTTCAAACTTTGTTCATGTATGCATATGGGAGAGACAATTCTCTCAGTGGATTTTGGAGTCTAAAGGTGAAAGTTCAAAGGTCAGAGAGGTGGTAATGTATGTCATTCTTGTGATAACTTAAGAACTCTGACGATCCAACTTCAAACTTGACTCTTGTATGCATATGGAGGGACAGTGGTCTGAATAGATTTGGGGTAAAAAGGTCAAAGGTCAATGGTCAATGTCAAAGATGTCACTGTCATATGGAATTTAAAAAATCGACATGAATATGCCACACATTTCCGATCTGGAGATCTCAAAATAAATTCTGACCGATCGAAGATCCATCTAGTTTTTTTATGCCTGTGTTTCCCAGCAGTGTGATGTGGATTGCAAAAAAGGGTAAGTGGGTGGGTATGTAACAATGTCATCAACTGTAACTTGAACAGAAATTCATCAGTCTGAAAAAAATTACATTCTTTATATTTCTGCACATTTCAGAATCTTAGTGTATCAAATTGTAACTCATGCTGGGTTACAATATCAGTGTGCTGTGTGATTTTATTTCAAATGCAGAACCAAGGGTAACAACTTTTCTTGTTGGTAAATGGGAATAATTATTAATGGTCTTTATTCATGTATTAAAAAAAAAATATTTATCTTGCAGCCAGAGGCTGAATTACAAATGATTGTACAAAGTAAAATATACACATAAAATTGACAAAACAGTAACAGCATAATTGTAAAAAGAAAATAAAAATAGGGCGATTATACCACATACGATAAACATATAATAAACTCCGTTCAGTTAATTAGAAAATTATTTAAAAGAATGTAAATTTATTATTTTAAAAAGTAGAAATTATGTGTAGAAATTTGAGAACCAGTTATGAATCATTGTATCAGATCATTATAGGGGCTTAAGTATGGCAAGTGTTCAAGTGAGGTTTTTTTTAAGGGCAAATCACTTGACTACATTTTAATTCTCAAGATTAAATTTGTTTGCTTTATGATTGAAGGAGGCTTTCTTCACGAAGAGTGTGGGGAAACACACAGCAACGGGATATATTGAAGAACGTCTAAGAAACGTACGTCGCCGAATGCCAGATGGATCAGTGCATTTGAAAGAACAAAGCCAGCTACAAGAGGGAAAATCAAAATCGAAGCAGTCGAGAGAAGTCGCAGAAGAAGGAGAATCCTTTGGTGAGAATGATACACAACCAACAGGTATAAACATTGTGTATACAATATATTATTGTATTTTATAATGTATTATCTTCTGATTGAAGTTTATTTCATGTATGTACATGTACAGTTGGCAGCAAAATTATTCAACCCCCCTCTGATTTTTTACATTCTGTCATAATGAATAATATTGCAGCAGCAGATTGCTACTAAACCATTAAGATAGTTAGCAGACAGTTAATTACTAAAGAATACCAAAGAAAAATCAAATTTTACTGCATAGGTCATCTGAAATTGCAATTTGCGCCCAAAAAGCATGTTGCAAAATTATTCAACCCCCTATTTTACACACAAGAAACGAATGCACAAATAATGACAATTTAAAAGCCAGTGCATATATTCTGAGGTGAATGCTGATTTTATTTATCCTCCACCTGAAACTGGAACCTTTATATGCACAACTAACAAGTTGTAACATTATTCAACCCAGATGGGTGTGTCTTTTAGTACTTTGTGCAGCATCCATATGCTGCAATGACCTCCTGCAGATGAGATGAATAGCCTCCCACAAGCTTCTCACAAACGCTCCTTGGGGATGTTAGCCCATTCTTCTTGCGCAATGGTCTTAAGGTAATCGATGCATGTAGGTCTACATGCTGCAACAGCTTTCTTCAGATCCCCACCACAAATTCTCTTTTGGGTTTAGGTCTGGAGACTGCGATGGTCACTCAAGTTGCGCAAGAGGAATGGGCCAACACCCCCCAAGGAGCATTGTGAGAAGCTTGTGAGAGGCTATTCATCTCGTCTGCACTAGGTCATTGCAGCAAATGGATGCTGCACAAAGTACTAAAAGACACACCCATCTGGGTTGAATAATGTTACAACTTGTTAGTTGTGCATAAAGGTTCCAGTTTCAGGTGGAGGATAAATAAAATCAGCATTCACCTCAGAATATATGCACTGGCTTTTAAATTGTCATTATTTGTGCATTCGTTTCTTGTGTGTAAAATAGGGGGTTGAATAATTTTGCAACATGCTTTTTGGGCGCAAATTGCAATTTCAGATGACCTATGCAGTAAAATTTGATTTTTTTCTCCGGTATTCTTTAGTAATTAACTGTCTGCTAACTATCTTAATGGTTTAGCAGCAATCTGCTGCTGCAATATTATTCATTATGACAGAATGTAAAAAATAAGAGGGGGGTTGAATAATTTTGCTGCCAACTGTAGGCCCCCATTCGATGAGAGTATACATTAACTCATCTCTAATTTTTTTGTCATTTGTCATCACAGTGCCCACATTTGGTCATCATACAAAATTTTAATGATTCTGTCTTTATTATTTGGCTTGTCCTTCATCTGTTCCATTTTGATGCTTCAACCTTTTACCCTAACTAGTTGGGGGTATTTTGGAGTTCTCTTAGTGGAGGAGGGGAGGGGTGGGGGAGGCTGAGAGCCCGATCACCCGAAAATTAGCACTCATTACACTAACAACATAAAGCAAAATTGTATAGATGACAGAGATGCCAACTGTTACTGTTTCAGCGTATTTGTCTATTTGTCTAATTTTATTGCACTTCTTGCAGTTAACAAGAAAATGTTAGCAGAAACAAAACAAAAATACACATTCTCCATTCCATTTTCATCTGCACAGAGCCTTTAACCCTGTCAGTCAAGAAAATATTTGAACTTTGCTTAAGAAGGCTCTTTCTTCACCTGTTATGTTTGTTTTCTCAAGATCTTGGTTGGGAGTAGGAAGCTTAGTGGTATTTGTGGATTTCTGCAGATATCATTGAAAAGTTGAGTATTTTTGTTGCCCAGATGGCCCTCATCCTTTCACTTACAATCCAGAGCATGCGACACTCAGGATAATTGCATCTCAGTTTTATTCTCAGTGTTTAATCTCAAGTAATTATTGCATTGACATTCTATTTCTCTCAGACTCAATTCCCGAAGGCAGATTGATGAAATGCGTCGATGGCTTCAGTACAACATAGAGCCCAAAAGCAAAGTTGAGGAGTATACAAAGATAACATCCAGGATCCGGCTACGAGAGATACGGACTGAAGAAGGCAACTACGGCTTCCATCCTAGGAAACTGGCCTCGGATGTTAGATGCACCAGGCATGGTATGTAAAAGTAGAATAATTTTTTTCAATGTCTCTGCCACATAATGGTGCTACAGGAATAATGGTTTGGAATGTGTTTGTGTGTTCCAAGGTCAAATGTGAAAGGCCACAGGTCGATGTTTTTATCCTGCTTATAAGTAAAGAAAATTTAATGAAAAGCAGAAGGCAAAATTTTATTCAAAGGATATTAGTAGATTTGATGTTAACATAACAAATATCATAACTATGATATTTGTGGCAAAAGATGCAAAAGATTTAGTTGTAATAAAAAAAAAGGTCAGAAAATTACATGGGGTTGATTTGGGGGTGAAATCATCTAAGAGAGGAATGCCTCTCCCTCCCCCCCCCCCCCCCCCCCCCCCCAAGTCCTTTTTATCCATACTTCAAATCACAGTATTAAGCCTTTCTTTGTGACTGTGGTGATTGACCGTGATTCTTTAATCTCAGTCTCTCTGCATAATTTACTTCTATATAATCTAACGTAAGGGGGCGAAACATTCTTTTTATTTCTTTTCTCTAGATTGAAGAAGACTTCAATACATTATTTGGCCAGCACAAGTCTGACAAGTTAACGACAAAATGGACCCAGGAATTGGCAGGTCACTTCATGCATTACTGCGCAATGCAAAGAAGCAGTTCTGCCTAGGAGATGTCTTCCAAAGCTTAAAAACTGGTAAATTTTGAAAGCTAGGCCAGGCCTCCTAAGTTTCAGATGGGTTTATATTTCCATTTGTGTGGCATATATTGTTTGTTATATATATCACAGTCAACAAGACACTTTCCAAATGCAACTAGAAGAAAAGTGTGATTATTTTGACCCACTTCTCCCCTCCCTCCAATCTAAAAATGCCTCTCAACTATTGCATGATTGCAACATACCCTCCTGTTATTCTTTCCTTTAAACTGCCATTGTTATGACAGCTTGGTTTCATAACTGATTGTCTATTCACATTGTTTTCACTTTTCCCCATGTCACATTGCATGAATGTCTGTCCATCAGGAGTTATTACAGATCAGCTGCCCACAAACAAATGAAAGACAATCCTGCAGATTTGTGACAGTCTCCATGTCAGCTTTTATATAAATGGGTTGATCTGATTGCTAAATATCTCAAACTGAACACATACCAATATTGGTGATCAAGCTTAAAATGTATATTTCATGAGATTCTTTTTTATCCAGAGGTGGGTCCTGATTATGGGGGGGGGGGGGGGGGGGGGGGGTGGATTTCATGTAAATACAACCACTGCTGATTTTACGAAATACATCAGTGAATGTTTGCAACTGACAAAATGTGAGATTGTTGTGGACAAAGTGTGAAAGAAACTCAGAATATAATTATGAAAAACACTGTACCCTTAACCTTTAGCTTCTGTGGAGAGGTAATTTCTCAATTTGCATTTGCAGTCCCACATTCGTTAAACATTTGTTAAACCCCCCCCCGGCCAGTCGACTTTGAAATACTAGTACATCTGTTTCCATTTCTGTGTTTTGGAAATACTGTAGAGGATCCCCAAGTTGCCCTACAATGCCTGCCCCTGTTCCTGGCACCAGGACGGATGAGGAATGGCCCTGGACGGACGAGGAATGCCACACATTCTGAGGCTTTAAATGCCTTTATTGATCAGCAACCAGTAAGTAGGACTCAAAAGGTATTTCTTAAGGGCTGAGTCATATCAAAAATTCTTTCCTGATTCTGATGCCGTCTTACAGGTCGGAAACCGGTATTCTGATAATAATTAGGCTTGAGTCATAATGGGTTTTTTTAGGGGGGGGGGGGGGGCGGTACCCGCTGGTGATTTTTCGGCGGAGGCCCGCGGACCGTTGAAATAAAGAAATACATAAGAAATTTCAGTGTCAATGAAAGGCTTTGAAAATCTTCTAGTTTAAGAACTAAATTCCCTTATCTATATTAGCAATTTCTCACGATATTAAATTTAAAACCTTTAACGGGAAATCCAACCTTGATAGTAAGTTGCTTTGAAAGAGAGAGGAAAAATCAGAGAAGCAGATTGGTGAAAGTTTGAATGAGAATAGACAAGCAAAAAGAAAGTTATGGATTTTTTATTGTTATCACTATACATATGGAAATTTCCAATTGGCTGAATAGGTAATGTTGCTGTGATGTAGCTGTGGACAACTTCCCCATTGACTCCGACCCACAAAATTACTGAAATGTCACTTTTTCAAAATGTATTACTCAACAGGATTGTTTCCTTTCATGAGGACCTATAACAATATGCTATATTTGAGTACTGCCCTGAGTTTAAAGGCATCTCGAAGAAATCCACAGATTTTTGTGTAAGACAAATGGGAGAGTTGTCCACAAAAATCTCACAATCAACTCACCAAATTTCCAATTTGAGATTTGCATAGATGTAGTGATCTCATTTTTCAAACATACATAACTTTCTTAGTCCTTTTCTAATTTCTTTCAGACTTTCAACATCCTGTTTTTCTTATTTTTTTCTTTCACACAAATCATCTTATTACCAACTGTAATGCCAATATGACAATATTGATTCAGTCGTAAATATGTGCACAAATCATACTAATATTACAGAATATGCACTGAGTGATAGGCAGAGTTATGCATAAATTACATCTTTGTTTAAACATCCTCTTAAATGAACAGACAGAGGAAGCTGTTCTCATCGAATTATCAAGCTTATTCCATTCAAATATAGAAGATACAATTGGGCTACACTTAAAACAGTCAGTGTGAAATATGGGCACGTGTAAACATCCACTGTCTCTTTGTCTCTCTGTCTCTTTATCTATATAATTAGTATGTAACAAAATTGATTTCAGAACCAGTATTAAAAAAAAATCAGGAATAGGATTAACATGTCACACCTCCTCACTTAACGATCCAAAATCATTGTCTCCGATGCCTCTCGCAAAGGAGGTCGCCTTATCATTCCTTATTTGTCGCCGCAGAGAGCATTTTGAAATCTTGAACACACATCACGATCGAGCTAAATCCCTTTTTTCAAATCAGTGGATCGTCTGCATGGAGATCGTTTGCGCCCGCTGTGGCGAAAAAGCGTGCATCAAATAATGGCGACCACCATCACAGTAGAGGGCATTGGTGAACCCAGACAAGAAAATGAAGAAATAAGACATGCCAATCCCACTTCCATCTAATTTAAATTCATTGATGTAAGGTTTAGATTTGAATGTCAATATTGTCAGAAAGCTAAAATACAAAGAATACCAAGCGTTTTACTCTCAGAATTTATTAGCATGAATTGTGCTACTGTCACTTGTTTCGTTGGAACACTGGAATGGGAAAAACATTACCGAAATTCGATCGCATCAGACAGATTGTGGTATTCCCGAATAAAAAACTCAAGCCTAATTTCTTTGCAAATGAATTAACTTGAAACTTAAGGAGATTAAACTTATATAACCGATCCTCAAAATAACTGCATCTCTGTGTATAATTTGTTGTTGCTGCTGCAGAGTTGCCAGGTCTCCTTGACTGTCAGGGGGACTCTCTGAAAATTTGATGATTTTTGCATTTAAAAACTATCAATATTCAACATCTCCCTGATTCATACATTGATTACCTCCATTGGATTAGGTGTTAATGAGAAAGATCTCCCTCATTTCTCAGTAAAATTCTCCCTGATAAGAAAATATTTCAGATGGCAGCTCTGCTGTTGTTGATGAGTTTAAAATGAAAATATTTTTTTTTTTCATAGGTTGGAACAAACCTACCATCTTTCCTGGAGGACATTTTTGAGGGTGAAAGGAGGCAACCCTTCGTACTCCTCCTTGGAGAGCGATGTCGTCCTTCACAGACCTTTGTTATCTTTGAGGGAAGGGCCATGGCAGCTCCTTCACTTTTGAAGGCCATCGACCTTTGTTTCAAGACAATATACGTCTTTGATGTGGAGTATGCACCCCAGTGCTCCACAACTTGGGAATTCATACAAAAATACATCTTTGAAATAAGTGACAATGTGAAAGGCAAAGTTGGGACGTCACCTTCGGTACGTAGCCTAAGGGCTCATCTTAGTAACTTGTCCCAGTAGACATTCGAGTTTCTAGTATGCAAACTTTGTAAAGAAAGCTTGAAAGAAAACAAAATACTACTCCAATTGTTTTGATATGTTTTGGAAATATTTTTACTAGTGCTAGTATGGTCAAACACACTGGTTCCCTTTCTGTCGGGACCCAATTTGAATTTTTCAGAACCTGTGCACTGAAAAAAAACAACTAAAAAATCTAAGCTGGTTTAGATCTAATAAATTTCATTCATATCAAAACTTTCACATGATATTTAATTTCAAACCTTCAAATTCATGGTCATAAATTGTTTCATGGATTTTCATATATATCAAGCAGGCCTGTGAATTATTTTTTAAAGGAAATATTCTTTTGAAATGTTTCTATAATGCCAGGGTCCTGCCCACCCGCATTTTGTTATAGTTTCAGGATGAGGACCATTTCAGTAGGGGTGGGCTATAAAATGGTGATGTTTCTAATCAATTTAGGCTCATTCTTATTTGATGCAATTTTATCTTCTGAGCATTTTGACACCAATTTTATGAAAATCTGCCAAAAAATGAGAAAGTGCCGCCCAAAAAACTGATTGGGTCGATCCTGAGGGGGACCGAAAATCGTCTCTTTATAGCACGTATTTTTATAACTTCGTCATTTACTGTAGTAACCGATGTTAACCATTTTTGTATCATTTCCTGGGTTTTAGGGGTCAAGGAATGCATTAAGAATACTAATTTTTAATCTGATTCCGCCTTCTTTGTCAAATCTACATTTATTCCGATTTTATAAAGGATTACAGTGGCGGTTAATTATTTCCCCTCATGTCATAGTAACTGATTTTTAGGGACTAACTATGTGTACACGGATCCTAGTTACACAATATTTTGTACTCTGATCAAAAATTGCTAAAAATCGTGATTTCATGTACAAATCCAGGAAAAATTCATGAATGTATAATTATTTTTACTATTAATTATCAAAATCAATTAGTTTTAGTCAGGTTATGATCTATTTTAGGTGTGTTCAGATATGATACGACTCTGTGCTGCCATTTTCGCTAATGAACCTAATGAACATACATCAACGTGCCAAGCCACAACAAAAGAGAGAATTTTGCCAAAACTTGTGCCAACTTTTTTATAAATTTGATCAGTATTCATTCTTTTGCAGCCCAACAGCAAACCAAAATATGTCCTGCCTCAGCTACATTTTTTTGGTCACCCTAAAACCCCTAGACCTGTACACAAAAAATGTGGCACGAATCAGCATCATATCTCAACGCGCCACTTGTTTTTCATTTTTGTACAGTGTGACCCATGATATCTTGTCCATTAAATGGGGACATGAATTAAGCAAGTTATTTCTGATTTGATGCTTTTTAACTGAATGCTCGTATTATAATCTGTGAACAGAATGTGTATATTTACAATGTAATTTGTCATTGTCTCTTCTAAAACTGCATGATAAAGAATGGACAAGAAAACATGTGACATGGGAAACATTAAAATTGAAGACAAAATGCAACTGTAACCATATCTTAACTGGGGAGGAGGGTCAAATTGACCCCCCCCCCCCCCCCCTTGACATTTTTCGCGATAATTTTACAACGCACATAGATTTTGCCACGCGATTTCATGACTTTTTAAAACAATCTCCCACACATTTCAAGACCAAATTTGCGATGTCTGGGTACAGTGTTGTGAAGTTACTTAATATTTTGAGCATGCACGTCAACCGAGAACAGCTCAATTTGTGATTTTGTATGTCAATTCTATGTTTAGATAAATTAATATAATTTGGATTATTTCCACTTTTAATCATTATTATTAATTTATTTTAGTGTTAAAAAGCTTGAAAAGGTGTCTGCAACAAATTTTGGTTATAAATGATAAAAAAAAAACCACAAGAAATTGATTTTGTTTGTGCTATTTTGTTTGTTGCAGACACCTTTTCAAGCTTTTAGCAAGGGAATCTTTTGGTGTATGTTGAGGAATACCAATACAAAAAATTAGCAACCCTTTTTATGGAGTTATATAGGTGAAAATATGATTTCATGCATATATTTGAATAATTCATTAAAAATAGAAAGCCGAATTTTTCTTATATATGACCATCCGGCTCTATGTCCAGGCAAAATTGAAGGGGGGGAGGGGGGGGGGGGGGGTCAAACTGAACCCCCCAGTGAAAATTTTGTCTTAAATGGCCCAGTTAAAATAGGATCAAGGCAAAATTAGTTTTGACGTTTATATATTCTCATGTTGTAAAGGGGTTAAATGATAGAGAAATATAACATCTAAAGGATTTCAATTCTTGTGCTTAAGAAAATGTTTATGTATTCTAATGCTTGTATTTTATTGCTGTATATATTATGTTTGACAGATGGGAATGATCATCATAATTTATTCCATTATGTTGAAATGAATTTCCATGCTGTATGAAATAGCATTACTGCAAAACATATGTTGTTTAAAATCAAAAGAAACCACATAGCAGTTCTATGTGAAAACATTCATTTTGTGCTTAAGAAAATGTTTATGTATTCTAATGCAGTAGTTGTTTCCGTAGATATCTTGATATGTCGTGAACAATATTTTTATGCCTGTGTCAACAGATGGTGGATGCCAGAGGCATGTATTTTTCAGGTTGTCTGCCCGTCTATCCCTTTTTCATTGTTGCGATAACTTAAGAACCATTGAACAGCTCAACTGCATACTTGGTTCATGTATGAATATGGGAAGGACGATGATGTGAGTTGATTTTGGGGTTACGAGGTCAAAGGTCAAAGGCTACATACATGAAAATGGTTGGTTCTCTCAATGACTTAGAACCATGGATGGATAAGCTTCAAATTTGGCCGACACAGTGTCATTTGAACATAGAACCTTTGGTGTTTTTTCCCAGTTTGCAGTACATTTCCAGTAATTAAAATTGATATCTTTCTGATCCGGCAAAGCCGGAGGCATAGATTTCAACCACGTATACTCGAGGATTCATCCAGTCACCATGAAAAAAAAAATAGGGAATTCTATTTATGGGTCTCTTTTAGGTCAGAATATCTCATATTCTACCATTAAGGTCAAACTATGCATAAATATATCTATATAACTGGAATATAATGTATAAATTACGAAATTATTGTACTTGTATTGACAATTACTTTTCTTGATGTTCGAATTGACTGTTTGAAATTTGAATAAAATTCAACTCATTTGATCAGAAAATTCATTGCACATTGTAACATTCAATTTTGTTGTCAAAAGTGACCTGATGCGTGAAAGAGTATAGAAGAATGATGAGGTTCGACTATATCATTAATTCAACCACGGCATGAAATGACCACGTGATGACCACGTTCAAGTGTTGTATTGACCACAGAAGCGTGGTCATTTTATGACCACGTTTGGGTTATTTTATAACCACAATATGATGTTATTTGAAATGACCACGGAGAACGTGGTTGAAACGACCACGGTTGTAGTAGGTGCATAGTTGGCCCCTGTGACGTGGTTAAAAATAACCACGTCGTGGTCAATTTTTTTTTAGAGTGTATGTGATGTATTCCAATTCAAAATGAAGTCTTAATGTATGCATTGAATGAACACAATGAAGAATACTATACAAGAAAAATAATAGATAAATGTAGCTGAAGGAAAAAGGGAAGAGGTGAATAGGCATTCCAGTGGCTAATTCACCGCACTAATCACAATATCGTCTCCTGCGGTGGTTGCGAATCCTCGACCTACCTATTTAAAGGACAGTCCACCCTGAAATTAAGCTGGCTTTAATAAAAGCGGAAACATGAAAGAAACACATGAGTGAAGGTTAGACAGAAAGTTATGTGTGCAAAAACGTGTGTCTAATGATGTATAGATTGCACAAGTAAAATGATGCAAATCCCTTTGAGAAAATTGGCATTTTCAAACGGATTAATACACGACATATGGGGAGAGCATCTCAAATGTGACGTCACAAATCAAAATTTAAAACAATTGTAGCATTCTTATCCTTTGACGGATTTTTATCAAACCCTAATCAATACGTTTCTTTCATGTTTCTGCTCTTAACAAAACTTACTTTATTTCGGGAAAATGCGACCATGAATGCCGGTGGCATGACGTTAGTTATCGCGGACTATAATTGGCTGGTTAGGATCGTTCACAACTTTGTCATGTCTCACGCATTTTGGATTTGAACATGGTTGATATTTTGCTGGATCCTGACCCTTCTACAAGGAGAGGTTGAAAAAAACTGGTACTTTCAAAAAGTACAATAGATTCCGCTTTAGATGATCTATAAGTGTTGGGGGCTCAAAAGCGATTGACATTGAAAGATAGAGTTTATTTTCATTTTTCTTTGTTTATTTAGAACGTACAAAATATGTAACAGTAATGTAAAGTGCTGCACTGATTTTTATAGGCCCTTATTATATCTTCTTTGCGATTATATGGTTGCAGAAGGAGAACATTCATACCTTTCTTATCAGCTCTCCTTGTGACCTCAAACGTTATTTATTCTGCAACTCGGGTTGTGGTGCTTTCAATTATCTAGAGCAACCTAATTTTAGACCGGGATCATTCGCGTTTGCCCTTTCACGTGATATTCAGAGTGATTATTCATGCATGTCACAATCCCGCTAAAGACTGACCCAAATTCTCTCTATGGAAATACTACGTCATAGTATTTCCATATAGGCTACCAGACATTTCAAAAACTTTGCATTGAATTTAAATGGGTTTAATTGATACTTATAGCCACGTTCATACACATAGACTCTAGGCAATTAAATTTTGCCTAATAAAATGTTTGTCACCATGAAGTAAGTATTATTTACAGTATTATTCTCATGTTTGAACTACACGAACTCTGTCAGTTTTGAGTACACTCATTTTAATGACGATGATTTAAGCAGAAGAGTTAAAAAAACAGAACAAATCATAACAACCCACACTCTCACACAAACACCAAGTGTAAACCTTAATGTTCGCGATGGGCGGGACCCAATTTTGACTTCACGCGTGAAGTTAAAATTGTTGTAGCACTGCGACCTTGACGAAAAGTCCTTGCACAAAAATACGATAGAAGGCTCGACCGCGATGTCGAACGCCGTGACGACCATCCGTGCATGTGACGGGAAACGGCCTCAGTGGTTTTGTCCGTCCCGACTCGATTTAGGTATGGGTTAAGTTGGAACCCATGGACAGAACTCACCTCACGTGAGCTCTGCAAAAAGAATTTAGTGTAACATCTCCGAAGTGTATCCAAGACCTATATCTTCAGGACAAAATGATTGAAAGTGGTGGTACAAATTGTCGTAGAAATTGAAGTAGAAACTAATGGCAGGTCTCCAACGAAAATTTACCCCGGTGTTGCACACTAGCAAACACAACCGGCTTGAACGAAAGCAAAAATTATAATGCCTGCTTTCTGACTACGGGCGAGACATCCAGTGAGTATCAAACCGCCTTAATTCTGGCTAGTCATAAAATAAACCTATCACTTACTGGTCAGAGAACATACATTGAGACGACATTAGAACACAAACTATCGGCATCACAAGACTTTAGAGGTAGCTAAAAGCTTCATCTGTACAGTTAACATTATTATATTCTTAACATTAACATCCTACATGTACTATCTCTTCACTACGTAAAAGCTATTCAAACGTTCGCTACTGCAAGCGCAAAGACCTGAATTAATTAACTTAACTACGCGAGGCTCCTGAGAGCGCACAGTCTTTACAATAGACCTGAATTAATTATCTCATCTATACGAAGCAAAAACAGTAAATGACAATTCACCTTTCACCCGTGACAATGCCTTAATCTTTAATGCCTTTCTCTGTCTACGAACAAGATGAGGAGTGAGATATGACCATGGCAACAGTAAGCTCAGGAGGTAAACAGAATATCATCAGGGATTAACGAAGCCGTATGACAAGTGATAAAAATAAAGTGACCTCATTAAAGTTTGAAATGAAGAAGTCAACTCTCCCGTCTCATTACCATGCTTTAAAGGGAAAGTCCACTCTGAAGTTAATATGGTTTTAATCAAAGCAGAAAATGAAAGCAACATATTAGTGAATGTTTGACGAAATACCGTCAAAGGATAAGAAAGTTATAATTGTTCACGTGCGATTTGCTCTCCCATAATATTGTGTGCTGCATCATTCCATAAATTGCAGTTTTTCTGTTTGTTAACTTTATAAACGCCATTGAGAGGTTTAGCACTGGTAATACACACCGTTCCCATAGGGCAGTATGGAGTCTGACAGAGAAGGGATTAATAAAGGAATACATCTATATCTATTCCACAAATGTGTGTATGTAAAAACTCTTTATATTGATATATCAAATGCACAGATAAAATAGTACATACTTTTTTGAGAAAATTTGAAATTTTCAAAAAAATGTAATACACAGCTTAAAACAGAGTATCTTTCATATGACCTCACAACATCAAATTTGAAAAATGATAACTGTTATCCTTTGACGGATTTTTGTCAAACCTTCACTAAATTGTTTCTTTCGTGATTTTGCTGTTATCAAAACCAACTTAACTTTACGATGGACTTTCCCTTAAAAGTGATTTTTGTTTTGTTTTACTGTAAAAAAAAAAAAAGAAGTATTATCACTGGCCTGGCGACCTGTTATAGACTAACATCTCCATCTATGATCAATTTTCATAATGTACTCACAACTTTACCCCTAAGTGCGTAGTAACGCGCTATTACATTCATCTGTAGTTCGTAATGTATTTTATGATGGGTGAAACACATATAAGTTGTTGCTACTCGGGCAAGCCTCGAACAAGCTTTGAGGTTACCATTAGGTCTAACACTACACCGGGGATCGGGAACATGAGCAGAAACATGAAAAAAGACGAATTCCGTCGAAGGATAACATAGTTAATTTGTGACATTACTTGCGATGTACCCGCCTTTAGTTGTGTTATGCTTTTATAAAAAAAAATGTGGCTTTGATATATCATTAGATGGGTGATTGTACACATACACACACACATCTATGAACCATATTCATTTCGTCATCAGAAATCAGAAATAAGGCAACTTTTGGAATCATACAGCACACAACATATATGGCATGTATGGGAGGGCAGCTTGCAAATGACGTCACAAAATTTAACTTTAAACAAATCATGATTTTCTTATTTTTGGACGGATTTTCGTCAAACCTTTACCAATATGTTGCTTTCATTAATTTTTGTCTGTTTTTATTAAAACTAATTTCAGTTCAGTGTTATTTTCCCTCTAATTAAGGGGTCCTGTGAAGATAGTTCTACCTCATAGTATGCATAGGGTGATAATGTAAGGCAGTCATAATTAGCCCCCGCGAAAAATTTATTTTCCCCCTTACTGAAAAAAACTCTAGTATATCTGGAAAGAAGACTAATTATATGTTTCCTGGCTCTCCTCGCCATCCTTGTTCATTGTTTTCCCGTTTTTCTTCTTGGCTTTTATTCAAACCATTTCTTTATTCTCAACATGCCCCAAGTGCAATAACGTCTTTTGCACGTAGGCGTTACAAAGCACGAGGTAGATGAAATGAGAAAATGGATATATGCGAAGATATATTGATGAAATAAGATAAAAGAGGAGGAGGAAGAAAAAGAAGAAGAAGAAGAAGAAGAAGAAGAAGAAGAAGAAGAAGAAGAAGAAGAAGAAGAAGAAGAAGAAGAAGAAGAAGAAGAAGAAGAAGAAGAAAAAGAAGAAGAAAAGAAGAAAAAGAAGAAGAAAAAGAAGAAGAGGAAGAAGAAGAATAAGAAAAAGAAGAAAAGGAAGAAGAAGAAGGAGGAGAAGGAGAAGAAGAAGAAGAAGAAGAAGAAGAAGAAGGAGGAGGAGGAGGAGGAGGAGAAGAAGCAGAAAAAGACAAAAAGGAGAAGACAAAAGTAAAATGAAAACAAAAAGAAGAGGAAGGAGGAGACAGATAATAATATATATTGATATAATAGCATACTGGTAGACGGACAGATAGAGAGATGACGAAAGAAGGATAGAATAAGATGAAGGAGTATGAAGAAAAGGAAGATAAAAGAGAAAAAAAAAGAAAAAGTAGAAGACAGATAAGAGTTATTGATAGGATAACACGCTGGCAAACAGACAGATAGAGAGAGGAAGAGAGAGAGAGAGAGAGAGAGAGAGAGAGAGAGAGAGAGAGAGAGAGATGGGAAACTACCATGGCGCTAGCTGTACGGAAACCACTACTTGAAGCATGATTTTGACAACGGTAGCATCTTCAGGTTGATGACGCAGATAAAAATAGGTATAATACACTGCAAGATTAATGTGAAAATAATAAAAACCTAATCTACATTGACGAAAGGACGAAGTTAAAGAAAAAGCATATCCGAAGATAGAGCTTTCCATCACATTATAACACCACTGCACTTGAATACACCAAGTTAAAGGGGAAGTTCACACTTAACATTAAAGAAACAAGTTAGTGAAGTCTTGACAAAGAATCGTCAAAGGATAACAAATTATAAATTTTCCAATTCTTAATTTTGTGACTTCACTTGCACGCTACTCTGCTTTAAGTTGTGTATTATTTGTTTTATCATTATTATTATTGCAGTGAAACCTGTCTATAGTGGCCACCCAAGGGAAACAGAAATTGTGGCCTTTATAGACAGGTGGCTGCTATAGACGGGTTCTTTAACACATGATCTCTCTCCGGGGGAAGTATTTTAGTGGCCACTATAGGCAGGTTGGCTACTATCGACAGGTGGCCACTAAGACAGGTTTTACTGTATTACTTTTTTACAAAATGTCAATTTTCTCAAAAGATCATACAGTATACCATATTATTTGTGCATTTTATATTTCATTAGACACATGTTTTTACACACCTCTGTGGAAAAAAAAATATTCCTTCATGAAAAACTTTATGGAATCATACAGCGCACGCTATATGGGAGAGCAGCTCGCAAGTGGCGTCACATAATTAAAACTTTGAAATGTTATCACTTACTTCTTATCCCTTCACGTACTTTCGTCCAACCTTCACTCATACTGTATAATGTTTTCATTTTTCGGTTATAATTAAAACCAATTTGGAGCGGAATGACTACAGCTTAAGATTTTAAGGACTTGTCGTGTTGGCGTATAAAGAGCGTACTCAAGCTGGGGATTCGTGAACCATGTAAATCGATAACCTTTGTCAATGCTTCTTAAATGCAGTTTCTCGGAAGGTGAGAGAGATCAACTAGGTTGGCCATTTATTACATCACGGAATGTCAATGGTCTAGAGCACAATGGCTTCAGGTCCGTAATCAAGAATATATGATGAACCCGGATGATGAACAAAGAAACACTAAGGAAAGGATGATCAAAGAGACAACTGAAAGGATGTACACATTAATGAGAGATGGGGTTTATTGTTCAAAGGAGTTTCCAAGAAATAAATGGATTAACAAGTCTGTTGAATTAATGAGTAATGCTTTGCTTGGGAAAAAAACACGAATACGTATCTACACGTATATATAGATGAAGCCTATGTAGCATCATAACCGCACATAAATGATCGTGACCATATTCACACACACAAACACACAGAGTTGTCCTCGTGCTGACATAGAGAGGTCATATACAAGTTATTGGTGGTATCATACAGTATATCCTCTCCCTATTCCCCTCACTTTCTTTCAATCTCCCTCTTTATTTTTTAAATATCTATCTCTCTTTGTTCTATCTTGAAATAATATGCTTTGCCTTGTTATGAATGGTCATCTACTTGTATATCAATCATTTCTGGTTCATTAATGTTCTCGAATACCCGGTCTGTGTACTGATTAACACATTGAAACATTTCAGCTCTAGTAATACACACCGTTCCCATAGGGCAGTATGGAGTCTGACAGAGAAGGGATTAATAAAGGAATACATCTATATCTATTCCACAAATGTGTGTATGTAAAAACTCTTTATATTGATATATCAAATGCACAGATAAAATAGTACATACTTTTTTGAGAAAATTTGAAATTTTCAAAAAAATGTAATACACAGCTTAAAACAGAGTATCTTTCATATGACCTCACAACATCAAATTTGAAAAATGATAACTGTTATCCTTTGACGGATTTTTGTCAAACCTTCACTAAATTGTTTCTTTCGTGATTTTGCTGTTATCAAAACCAACTTAACTTTACGATGGACTTTCCCTTAAAAGTGATTTTTGTTTTGTTTTACTGTAAAAAAAAAAAAGAAGTATTATCACTGGCCTGGCGACCTGTTATAGACTAACATCTCCATCTATGATCAATTTTCATAATGTACTCACAACTTTACCCCTAAGTGCGTAGTAACGCGCTATTACATTCATCTGTAGTTCGTAATGTATTTTATGATGGGTGAAACACATATAAGTTGTTGCTACTCGGGCAAGCCTCGAACAAGCTTTGAGGTTACCATTAGGTCTAACACTACACCGGGGATCGGGAACATGAGCAGAAACATGAAAAAAGACGAATTCCGTCGAAGGATAACATAGTTAATTTGTGACATTACTTGCGATGTACCCGCCTTTAGTTGTGTTATGCTTTTATAAAAAAAAATGTGGCTTTGATATATCATTAGATGGGTGATTGTACACATACACACACACATCTATGAACCATATTCATTTCGTCATCAGAAATCAGAAATAAGGCAACTTTTGGAATCATACAGCACACAACATATATGGCATGTATGGGAGGGCAGCTTGCAAATGACGTCACAAAATTTAACTTTAAACAAATCATGATTTTCTTATTTTTGGACGGATTTTCGTCAAACCTTTACCAATATGTTGCTTTCATTAATTTTTGTCTGTTTTTATTAAAACTAATTTCAGTTCAGTGTTATTTTCCCTCTAATTAAGGGGTCCTGTGAAGATAGTTCTACCTCATAGTATGCATAGGGTGATAATGTAAGGCAGTCATAATTAGCCCCCGCGAAAAATTTATTTTCCCCCTTACTGAAAAAAACTCTAGTATATCTGGAAAGAAGACTAATTATATGTTTCCTGGCTCTCCTCGCCATCCTTGTTCATTGTTTTCCCGTTTTTCTTCTTGGCTTTTATTCAAACCATTTCTTTATTCTCAACATGCCCCAAGTGCAATAACGTCTTTTGCACGTAGGCGTTACAAAGCACGAGGTAGATGAAATGAGAAAATGGATATATGCGAAGATATATTGATGAAATAAGATAAAAGAGGAGGAGGAAGAAAAAGAAGAAGAAGAAGAAGAAGAAGAAGAAGAAGAAGAAGAAGAAGAAGAAGAAGAAGAAGAAGAAGAAGAAGAAGAAGAAGAAGAAGAAGAAGAAGAAGAAGAAGAAAAAGAAGAAGAAAAGAAGAAAAAGAAGAAGAAAAAGAAGAAGAGGAAGAAGAAGAATAAGAAAAAGAAGAAAAGGAAGAAGAAGAAGGAGGAGAAGGAGAAGAAGAAGAAGAAGAAGAAGAAGAAGAAGGAGGAGGAGGAGGAGGAGGAGAAGAAGCAGAAAAAGACAAAAAGGAGAAGACAAAAGTAAAATGAAAACAAAAAGAAGAGGAAGGAGGAGACAGATAATAATATATATTGATATAATAGCATACTGGTAGACGGACAGATAGAGAGATGACGAAAGAAGGATAGAATAAGATGAAGGAGTATGAAGAAAAGGAAGATAAAAGAGAAAAAAAAAGAAAAAGTAGAAGACAGATAAGAGTTATTGATAGGATAACACGCTGGCAAACAGACAGATAGAGAGAGGAAGAGAGAGAGAGAGAGAGAGAGAGAGAGAGAGAGAGAGAGAGAGAGAGAGAGAGATGGGAAACTACCATGGCGCTAGCTGTACGGAAACCACTACTTGAAGCATGATTTTGACAACGGTAGCATCTTCAGGTTGATGACGCAGATAAAGATAGGTATAATACACTGCAAGATTAATGTGAAAATAATAGAAACCTAATCTACATTGACGAAAGGGCGAAGAAAAAGAAAAAGCATATCCAAAGATAGGGCTTTCCATCACATGATAACACCACTGCACTTGAATACACCAAGTTAAAGGGGAAGTTCACACTGAACTTGAAAGAAACAAGTTAGTGAAGTCTTGACAAAGAATCGTCAAAGGATAACAAATTATGAATTTTCCAATTCTTAATTTTGTGACTTCACTTGCAAGCTACTCTGCGATAAGTTGTGTATTATTTGTTTTATCATTATTATTATTATTGTTGTGAAACCTGTCAATAGTGTCCACCTAAGGGAAACACAAATTGTGGCCTTTTCAGACAGGTGGCTGCTATAGACGGGTTCTTTAACAAATGATCTTTCTCCGGGGGAAGTATTTTTAGTGGCCACTATAGGCAGGTTGGCTACTATAGACAGGTGGCCACTAAGACAGGTTTTACTGTATTACTTTTTTACAAAATGTCAATTTTCTCAAAAGATCATACAGTATACCATATTATTTGTGCATTTTATATTTCATTAGACACATGTTTTTACACACCTCTGTGAAGAAAAAATATTCCTTCATGAAAAACTTTATGGAATCATACAGCGCACGCTATATGGGAGAGCAGCTCGCAAGTGGCGTCACATAATTAAAACTTTGAAATGTTATCACTTACTTCTTATCCCTTCACGTACTTTCGTCCAACCTTCACTCATACTGTATAATGTTTTCATTTTTCGGTTATAATCAAAACCAATTTGGAGCGGAATGACTACAGCTTAAGATTTTAAGGACTTGTCGTGTTGGCGTATAAAGGGCGTACTCAAGCTGGGGATTCGTGAACCATGTAAATCGATAACCTTTGTCAATGCTTCTTAAATGTAGTTTCTCGGAAGGTGAGAGAGATCAACTAGGTTGGCCATTTATTACATCACGGAATGTCAATGGTCTAGAGCACAATGGCTTCAGGTCCGTAATCAAGAATATATGATGAACCCGGATGATGAACAAAGAAACACTAAGGAAAGGATGATCAAAGAGACAACTGAAAGGATGTACACAGTAATGAGAGATGGGGTTTATTGTTCAAAGGAGTTTCCAAGAAATAAATGGATTAACAAGTCTGTTGAATTAATGAGTAATGCTTTGCTTGGGAAAAAAAACACGAATACGTATCTACACGTATATATAGATGAAGCCTATGTAGCATCATAACCGCACATAAATGATCGTGACCATATTCACACACACAAACACACAGAGTTGTCCTCGTGCTGACATAGAGAGGTCATATACAAGTTATTGGTGGTATCATACAGTATATCCTCTCCCTATTCCCCTCACTTTCTTTCAACCTCCCTCTTTATTTTCAAATATCTACCTCTCTTTGTTCTATCTTGAAATAATATGCTTTGCCTTGTTATGAATGGTCATCTACTTGTATATCAATCATTTCTGGTTCATTAATGTTCTCGAATACCCGGTCTGTGTACTGATTAACACATGCCTATGTATTTTTTTTCTTCATTTAATGTATTGTAACCAGATTACCAGAAAGTTATACATACCCACAATAGCAAACAGCACATAGGATGATATTTATTATATAGCTCATTCTATATTATGAAAAATTACAATCAGTCTTTTTTTATTCAATATGAAGCAAAGCAAAACATCAATGGTCCGCGACAGAAGACAAATTGCTCATTGAATTAGCATAAACATATGTTGGGATAAACAAACGTGAAATCGTACAGTGGCATAAATAAACAATCATGTTTAAGTTCATTCTACTCAGCATAAACACATCATCATAAAAGAAAAAGTACATGAAGAACAGTGAAATGTAAATTGATCACAGGGAGGAATCCATTACATTAAAAATATGCGTGAGTGGGAACAGCAATAAAGGAATTAATAAGTAGGTGCTACAGATAGATTATAATGAAATGAACAGTGGCACCCACAGGTACCAATTGAACTGACGACTTGCTAATGATATATTTTGATATTGCAGTTGCTCAGCTGTACTTTAAACATTTAGACATTACTAACAGTGAGGGAACAACACTTACCAATCCTTAACGAAATCAATCATCTTTATCCAGCAAAAATAGTTCACCTGTTTTAGAAGCCGCAGTACATGTCCACAACTCCTATAGGAGCACCTTAGCTGTCACGTCAAAGGTTAATGATCATCAACGATTCAAAATACATCTATAAATAATTTGTATTTGTCGGCTGTACATGCTAGCATGGTGTATGTTAACTTGGATAGCTATAACAGGGGCATACATGAGTTATTGTATGGTCATTAGATTATGGTAAGGGTCCAGAGATTGTTCAACAGGCTCTCATTAGGGATGTGTTTGGGAAGGAACAGAGCAAAACAAGTGGAGTGTGAATAGCAGTGCCGTTTTGGAGACATAATTTTGTTCTATTTCATTTGATTGTGTTAATCCGATTCTACATTAAACAAATAGTAGTACGTACATAAATGCGTTTGTATGTATCAGGTGTATATATAGGCTTACATAAGCGAGCAATTATGTTTAAGCTTGCGTTGCTTACTTGCTCAGCTAACTTGTTGTTGCTGTTGTTACTAATGACCCTTATGTTACTTTTTTTCTCGGGCGATTAGTGTTTGCCACGCCTATATTAATACGAACAAACACTATTGACATAGCTTAATTGGCCTTTTGTTAGCGTATCCGGCTTGGAGAGCTTATATAGCGAGTCAACCGCGCATACGCATCACTTACCTTCCATCGTTCACCGATCTCACATCACATCACACGCATCAATACCGTGATACTGTTGCCAACTCCTGACTTCAACGTTCGCATCGACCGCACTTTCAGCATGGCACCGTCAGCAACCAGCGCCCGCAACCTCCTCACACTCGAGCAGAAACTGGAGGTCATCAAGATGCACGATCAGCGTAGAATGAGCAGCCGAGCCATCGCCCGTGAGATGGGTCTCCGCGGCGTGAGCTGTGGGAAGACGCAGATACAAAGCATCGTCAACCGCAAGAGGGACTGGATCGACGCGTTCGAGAGAAACGTTCCTCTTGATTGGAAGACGTTGAGGAAGTCGGACAACGATGGGGTGAACGCTCTGGTCTACGAGTGGTTCAAGGACTGCTCTGCTAGGCTCGTCCCCATGAGTGGACAACTGCTCCAACAGAAGGCGCGAGACATCGCCCGGGAGCTGGGCATCAACGACTTCAAGGCTTCGAACGGCTGGCTGGCGGCGTTCCAAAAGCGTCGGAACATTTGCTTCAAGAATCCTAGGGAAGAGAGCGGCGCTACAGACGGCTACGCCAGTGTTCTCGGGGACAAACGAGACGACCGCCCGGTGGACAACCCGTCTAAGAAGAGGGTGCGGGATTCCCCCGCGGTCAAGCAAGAAGTCGACGAGACAAGCGACGACACGCATGAGGACTCCCAAGCAGCGAAGAGGGTCCGGCTGTCCACCGTGGTCAAAGAAGAAGTCGACGACGGCGTGCTGGACGACTTCTGTCGCAGATCCTTCCACGTGTCCCTGCATGAGCTGGCATCCATCGACCAGAACCTGGCGACGTCATCCGTTGGCGAGGATGACCCCGATAGCGACTCTGAGGACGACTCCGAGGAGGACGAGCCACGGGTCAGTGCAATCAAGGACCTTTACGAGTTCGCCGCCGTGGTGTCCGAGCTGAAGATTTTTGCGGTCAACAAGGGTCTCGAACGCATCTTCCACACATGCATGGAATTGCAGGAGGAACTTAAAGAAGAGTCTGTCTGGGAGATGTGCACGGCCAAGCAGACGACCCTTCTGGACTACTTCAAGAAGAAGTGACTTTCAACTTTCAACGAGTTGAATGGCAGTGAAATTCCAACAGCTCTTTTCAGAGCTTACATGACACTGAGTGAGAAACGTCCCCGTCGTAGTGTCGGTAATGCGTTATTTATAGCGCAGCTGATTCTCACACAATGATAAATAAAGACCACGCACATACATTCAAACACACAAGCAGAAAATATTTTCATCGCATGATTCGCTCATCAGCAGTCATTCAATAAGTGCATATCGCTACATTACAAAGCAAGCATACAGAATACAAAATGTAGATAGAATATTATTAAGTATTGTAGCGTCATTTAATCTGCATAATAGAAACAATATTAGTGCGCTAAGCTGTGCTGGCAACAGATATGTTCACCGACTAGTAGCACTCTTTTACAATACTCTCAAGATGATGCCGCTTTATTCACAGGAATGTTTCATAGATTACCTATTGAGCTACGCATGAGAATGGCAGGGCATGGTTAAGTGTATGGCGCGACTTACAACCTGCGATGGTCGAGGTCAAAATACAGCCAAAAAGAGCATGCCGTGGGCCAAAACTGGAAAAGTAGAAAATCATATTAATATAGAAATACAGTGAAACTTGTCTACAGTGGCCACCCAAGGGAAGCAAAAATTGTGGTCTTTATAGACAGGTGGCTGCTGTGTTCTTTAACACATAATCTCTCTCTGGGGGGATTATTTTAGTGGCCACTATAGACAGGTTTGACTGTATTCCATTTAAACAATTATATTTTAAATCACAAATCATACAAAATGTAGCAGATGTGAAATGGAATACAGTCAAACCTGTCGTAGCTCAACCTGTCTTAGGACAACTCACTCTTTGCTTCTGCCAACTCTGCGATAGCACACTATATCAACGAAGAACGAAAAAGAACATACACATGCATGGTGGAACATGTCTAAAAAGAATAAATCTACTCAACTTCTCCTGCTATACAAATATATGCGGCATACCATCAAACATATTTCTTATATCATACTTTTATCATATCAAAATCTTAAATGATTTAGGATATGACAATATTTTAGTGCTGAACTTCTGACCAAAAAGACCTTTTCATCTTATCATGTATCTGTCATACATTATCATTGCACTACGTTTCATGAATTTTGGTACCTTCAAAACAGTAACATATCAGAATTTCATCGTAACCAATGACACACAAAGTCTACTACACAATCCTGCCAGGTATAAATGTATCTGGGCAAAAATTGTTTGAGTCATCATATCAACAGCGATTTGTTCATTTTTGCTTACCTTTGAACTATTGTCCACGTGCATCAAACTGTAAAACATTAAAATGTTAAAGTGCATTTTTTTTTATGAATGTCTCCTTACAAAGAGAACATTAGTGTGGACGCTCTCCAGTATGGATTATGATATGTTGTGCCACGGTGCAGCTTCATGGGAAATGCTCATTACAAACAGAACATCGCTATGGACACTTTGTGTGCACTTTCATATGTCCTTTTAATGTGCTTCTTTTAGTGAATGTGCTATTGCAAACAGAACATTGGTGTGGACGCTCTCCAGTGTGAATTCTTAAATGAGCCGTCAAGCTGCATCTTTGAGTGAAAGTCTTATTACAAATAGAACATTCATACGGACGCTCTCCAGTGTGAGTTAACATATGTCTTGTTAATGTGTTTCTTGTCGTGAATGCCTTATTACAAACAGAACATTCATGTGGACGCTCTCCAGTGTGAGTTAACATATGTCTTCTTAATACGTGTTTTGTCGTGAATGTCTTATTACAAACAGAACATTCATGTGGAGTCGGGTGCTTTTCAGTGTGAATTCTAGTGTGAATTTTGATATGAGCTGTCAAACTGCATCTAAGTGTGAATGCCTTATTACAAACAGAACATTTATGTGGACGCTCTCCAGTGTGAGTTAACATATGTCTTCTTAATATGCTTCTTGTTGTGAATGTCTTATTACAGACAGAACATTCGTGTGGACGCTCTCCAGTGTGAGTTACCATATGTCTTCTTAATACGTGGCTTGTCGTGAATGTCTTATTACAAATATGACATTTATGTGGACGCTCTCCGGTGTGAATTCTCGTGTGAATTTTCATATGAGCTGTCAAGCCACACCTTAGTGTGAAAGTCTTATTACAAAGAGAACATTCATGTGCACGCTCTCCAGTGTGACTTATCATATGTCTTTTTAATATGCTTCTCGTTGTGAATGTCTTACTACAAATGGAACATTTCCGTGGACGCTCTGTAGTGCGAGCTCTCATACGTCTTGTTAATGTGCTTTTCTTTGTCAGTGTATCATTATGAATGGAAGATTTGTGTGGAAGTTCCCCGTTGTGAGTTCTCATATGCGCTGACAACCTGCATCTTTGTGAAAAAGTTCTAATACAAACAGAACATTGGTATGGACGCTCACCAGTGTGAATTCTCATATGAATTGCCAAGCTACTTCTTCTAGTAAATGTGCCATCACAAACAGAACATTGGTATGGACGCTCTCCGGTGTGAGTTCCCATATGACCGACCAAATGACTTCTTCGTCTGAAAGTCTTATTGCAAACAGAGCATGTATGTGGACGCTTGTCAGAGTGACATTTCATATGATTTGATAATGTTCCTCTTTGCGCAAATGTCTTATTACAAATTGGACATTCATGTGGACGCTCTCCAGTGTGAGTTAATATATGCGTTTTTAATGTGCTTCTGTTTAGGCAGATGTCATTACAAACAGAGCATTTAAGTGGCTGCTCTCGTGAGTGAGTTTCCATATGTTCCATTAATTCACTTCTTATAGGGAATGAGTCATTACAAACAGAACATTTGTGTGAACACTCTCTAGAGTGAATTTTCATATGAGCCGTTAAGCTACATTTTAGTGTGAAAGTTTTATTACATATAGAACACTCATGTGGGCGCTCTCCAGTGTGAGTTACCAGATGTCTTTGTAATGAGTTTCTTGTCGTAAATGCCCTATTACAAACAGAACATTCATGTGAGCGCTCTCCAGTGTGAATTACCATATGCCGTGTTAATGAACTTTTAGTTGTGAATGTCTTATTACAAACAGAGCACTCGTGTGGATGCTCTCCAGTGTGAATTACCATATGTTGCATGAATTCGCTTCTTTTTATGAATATTTCATTACAAACGGAACATTCATGGGGATGGTCTTCATTGTGAATTTCCATGTGTCTTTTTAATATGCTTTTTGTTGTGAATGTCTTATTACAAACAGAACATTCATATGGACGCTCTCCAGTGTGAGTTACCATATGTCTTGTTAAATTGCTTCTTTTTGTGAATGTGTCATTGCAAACAGAACACTCATGTTGACCTTCTCCCGTATGAATTCTCATATGCCTCTCTAAACGACTTTTGTAAGTGAATGCATTATTACAAATATGACATTGGTAAGAATTCCCTGGATTAAGATTGCTTGCTTCCATTGGCGTCCAGTCCTCAGGTAACGGCTCAACTCTCACTTCAGGTGAATCAAACTTCTCTTCCATGATTTCTGCTTCAATAACTGTATACTTCTCTGGATCTTCCTTGACGATTCCTTCAGCTAGTCTGCCCAAAGTCAGCTGTTCACTTTCGTCAGTAGATTTGGTGTCACCCTCCAGATCAGGCTCTGTTGTGGCATCTAGCGTGGCATCCCATCCCTCTGAAAAAAAAATGTAAAAAATACTGTGAATTAATCAAATCAAGATTATACAACCTACTAACCTAGCCACATTTTGCTGTAGACTTTGCAGTATCACCTATCATTATTGATGGTACCTAGAGCAACTTGCCTGACACACTTATTGTGACCCAAAATTTGAAGGGTGTGTCTTTATGAATTAAATATCTCCTAAGTTTGCATCAATGTATCAAGTAATCATCAAGATAACATATTTCGGATGGACGGACAATCAAAGCCACCAAAAATGTAATGAGCATATACATGTACAATACACTGTTGTGAAAATTGGATCACCATAATGATTCCACCATTCCAGCATCAACTGTAGATATAACTGTAGCACAATGTGTGAATTAACTAGTGGGTTTCATTGCTCAAAGTTATATAGAATGCAAGCTCAGTGACCCTCTTACAAGGAGTCTACAGGGACAGAGCACTATCGAAATGGACAAGCTGATGCTGGAACGTTGGTGAAATGGTCACTCACTTAGCAGTGACACTGAAGGCCTAATGGGTTACCTGGCATTAATCTGGATGCACTGACTTTAATCAAACTCTTAAATACAATTTATCATGCCTAGGGTAAAGACCATTCCTCACTCCTTGAATTTAATTTAATCAAATCTTATTTCATTTTCAATGCATCACACAGGTTTTCCTGTCAAAGATTAGAATGTATTATTATATGTTTTGGGTTGAAAATATACAAAATAATTATGGCTAAAATAGTCAATTTAGACTGAGCGCCATGTACAACAACATCAAAACAGCAACAATTGTGTCAGGAGCAACTACAGTACATGGCCTATTTTAGTGCACTCTTTACTTCATGCAATGAACAAAGGACATGGGTATGTGTCTGCAAACGAACCTGACATCTCCTCTGGTTCCTGTTTGATGATAAAGGTACAGTCTGCAATCTGACTTGGTATTTCATCCAGTGCTTCATCCTTCACACTGTTGTGGTTGTCCATGATGACAGACCTGCCGACTAGGCCTCTATGTTGCAATGTCCTGCCAGAAGATTAAAAGCAACATCAATGAACATTTATCATATTATTCATAAGGGTTGAGGGTTAAATAATCATTTAAAAAGAATCTTCATAACCTACATTAATAACGATACACATGGACAGGAATGATGGTCTAATTTGTTGTGTATTCTATTTTTTTCTAAATTGTCCATGTCCTATCAGATTTGACTTAGTCTTATTATAGTTTCAAGGTTCAGATAAGTCAGCACAGAAACATACTGAGGAGTTCCAATTACATTTACACAGACAGGCATTAATAATCATATCATAATGCTGATATGGGTTTTTATTTTATTAAAACAATTTTTTTTTACATAGAAAAAAAAAGGGCTTTCAGAGAAGCCAGATCATGCAATCTTTGCAGATCCAATGACATACTCCGAACAGAACAGTGACACTAATAATGAACAGAAATTGACTTTTCAGTGTATATCCAGTGCACCACTTTCTAGTCAAGAAAGATTTGAAATTAAAATTGGGCACAGTCTGAAACAAATCTGTCTGCAGACTTTGACCTAATTTGACAATAAATACTTTGTTGACCGTTCACGTTCGGTAATCCTGGACTTTAGGGACCTAAAATATTTGCACACATAAATGGCTGCTAACTTTACCAAACCCATTCCAGCATAGGTTATATCATACAGTAATTTTTATGGAAGCCCCCCTCCCCCCCCCCCCCCCCATCCCACCTTCCCTACTCAGGGGAGGGGGCGGGGCATCTGGCACTAGCCACAATATTTTGATTGGGTGGTAGAGGACAAGCTATTACCCTTTTCTCATTGGGTTTTCTTAGCCCCGTACTATCCTTAGCCCCGGACTATTTTTTGAAGCTTTTCACACTGACATTTCTTAGCCCTGTACTATTTCTTAAACCCAACTAAGGAAATCCACGCTGTTCCCACTCAAAATCATTAGCCCCGGACTTTCTTGACAGCTTATCATTATTTATGAGTGCACGTCTTGCACATGTGCTCTTTACCACTCTGCATCAAGGTCACTCGCTCATCAGGCACAATCTGATTGGTCACGGAGTCTCGACCTTGTGAGCTGACACCGCATTTCCTTAGCCCCATACTATTTTTTGTTTCTGTTCTCACTGGTGCTCTTAGCCCCAGACAATTTGGCTTGGCCCTGCAATTGCGGGGCTAGCCTTACTGCCACCAGCCCGCTCACACAGTGAGCGGGATGCGGAGCACGGAGCTTTGAAGCAAGGAAGTCGAGATTAGCAGTGATTATATAAGTTGGTTTCAGCAATTCTGTAACTCAAATCTATTGCACAAATGTGCGTAAAATGTATATCTGACGGGTTTGGTTTAAAGATGAATTAATCCATGTTCATGATCATGTGTGAAGAGGAAATATGTAACGTTGCTTAACATTTTCAAACAATTTTATAGTTCAGGTATACATTCAATACATTTAGCCATTTATATGTGATAAATGGTAATTATAATGAGTAATTCATTCATGTGCACGGGTGGAATTATCAGTAGCCGCAGACCCGACATGTAGGGTTAGCCCTGCTTTTTTGCAGGGCCAAAAAATCCAGGATTATTGGTGGGGCTAGCCCACCTTGTTTGGTGAAAACCAATGAGAACAGAAAGTGGCATGAAGTGGTCTAAGCTTTATAGCCCCATACTATTAGGTGGGGCTAAGCCCCCCACCCCCCCCCCCCCCCCCCCCTTAGCCCCACCTATAGTACGGGGCTAAGGAAATTTTTGCCAGTGTGAAAAGCATATATCCAGATAATATGTTGAGATGAGTTGGGTGAAGTTAGCGGTCATTTATGTCTGCAAATCATTTACTGATTTAGGCCCAGTGTAACTCTAACTGTAAACCCAGGATTACCTCACGTTCGATCCCCTGATGAGCATTTGGCTCCTCGATCCAAAAAAGCCCTTTAGTGGGTATGTCAATAAACATAACTATGGAGAGTTCGTCACACACAAAGCTTTGATAAAAACAATTCCCCAAATGGGACGGTTAATTATTTATGTTACATGGCATGCACCAAACTCGCCCTTACCCACACCGCCGGAAGCGTCGTGCCCGACCGGGCAGGCTCGGGTTGTACTTGACCTGTTGACGGTCACGTACTAGCTCAGCTGGAAGCGGCGCGATGAACGGGTTTCCACCAGTTTCTGGCCTGGTCGTTCTGCTTTTTTGACCTTGCGACACAATCGGACACATAAATCTAGTGGGAATGTTGAATTTTACACCAACAAAGTTCCCGACGATACGATCGGGCGAAAACTTCGGGGAGGTAGTCGTGATTTCAACCCGGACCACAACACAACTCAAGCTTCAAGTTGAAACTGGTACAGTACAGTGCACGCACGAACGTACTGTACGTATAATACATGTACAATGTTGATGCTGTGTGTATGGTATCTTCAAGATTATCTGACAATCGAAAGGAGAATTATTGATACCATAAATTTTCTAATCCGGTAAACATACTATGGTTTTGCTTTCATTATTTTTCAAAGTAGAAAATGTTGGCAATGATGGTTAGAATGCTGACAATTTCTTTCATTATTCGTTAATTATTCAAGGGCTTGATGTATAACAGAATTAATTTCGACGATTTCTCAATGAATCAATTTATCAATTTTCTTTCTCGGGTGTGGTCACATACCTGCCAGTGCTAGCTTGATATTCATTACATCCAGTAGCATTCATTATGCTATCCTCGTCTTGAAAAAGGGGTAAAGAAATGTTTATATATCTTTACATTCACAACAAGCATAATGTATCGATTCAACGTACAATTATATGCAATTAAAAACACCGGAACACAGGGCTATTCAAAGGAATAATGGGGAACCAGAGAGAACACAAACACTGATCTATGCACACACACATGATCATAGATTGGGGTGTGTTAAGGTTCATTTTACGCCTTTATATTTCCCATGACGAGATTGAACTTAGCCTTCTCTATATTTACTTCAAAAGTGCTGTGTATGTCAATAAATTAGATACAGTCATGTTCTGCAACATATCGTTAGTACGTAACTTAATTCTATTTTTCTCAATATGGATGGCGATGAAGCCACATCACCGCAATATCCACCAGACAATGATAGCGCCATCACTAACCTCCATATACATGACGGTCCTCTATAAAGAGATTAACGAAGATCGCATTCCCTTTTGAATAATGATGAATCCATTAAGTTCATTAAGTAGATGAACCGAGGGAGGCTCGATGATTGCGACATATTCTTCATTTTCGGAGAACTTGTTCATTCTCCGATAACGGAGAACGGCTCTGACTGATGAAGACATCGTGATCCACCAGAGAATGATGAAGACATCGTTACCCTCCAGAGAATGATGAAGCCATCGTTACCCTCCAGAGAATAATGAAGCCATCGTTACCCTCCAGAGAATGATGAAGCCATCGTTACCCTCCAGAGAATGATGAAGACATCGTTACCCTCCAGAGAATGATGAAGCCATCGTTACCCTCCAGAGAATGATGAAGACATCGTGACCCTCCAGAGAATGATGAAGACATCATCCTCGATCAAGAGAATGATGAAGACATCGTTACCCTCCAGAGAATGATGAAGCCATCGTTACCCTCCAGAGAATGATGAAGACATCGTGACCCTCCAGAGAATGATGAAGACATCGTGACCCTCCAGAGAATGATGAAGACATCATCCTCGATCAAGAGAATGATGAAGACATCGTTACCCTCCAGAGAATGATGAATCTATCAGTACCTTCCAGAGAAGACGAAGACATCACGTACTACCCTCCAGGGAATTATGAAGCCGTCACTACCCTCTAGAGAATGATGAGGACATCACTACAATCCAGAGAATGAGGAAGACTTCACTTGCATCCACAGAATAATGAAGATATCACGACCAGACTACCCTCCCGACATGCACGAGAATGCCGAAAACATTACGATCTTCATGAGAACACGGAGCTTTCACTACCCTTTGATTAATGATGAACCCATATCAATATCCCTCGGAGAATAAATGATGCCCTCGCGACCATCCAGAGAATAATGAAAACACCGTTACCCTCCAGAGAATGATGGAAGACATCACGACCCTAGCTAGAAAAGGACGAAGCCACCATCAGTACCCTCCAGAGAGTGATGATGCCGTCGCTTCCCCCCTCCCACGACACCACAACCATGACAACCCCTCATGATGACATACCAGATCCAATGGCATTGGTGGCACAGCAATCAACCCTAACCGTGACACCTCTGGATTATCCTGCCCATAGAGACTTATTTTCTTTGGCACTAATTATCTGATACATTTTAGGTCCAAATTTGTCCAAAAATGAGTCATTTAATAATAAATGGATTACTACAGGTATATCAATTAACGAGAACACATTCCCATCCCAAAGAAATTGACATCCCGCCACTTGATGATGCTTCAATTTCAGTTTGATTCGAGTTATAACTTTTGGTTTTATTTTTTTTTCTTCAAAATTTTCAAAAGTTGTCTTGTTTAAACCTAGTATGACTGCCACCTCATACCAAATGAAAACAGTCTGGTATTGTTGTTACCAACGTGATTCATTTCTGATAGGGACATGTCCTATTTTCTTTGAAAGTTTATAACTCATCGTGTTGGGGTAACTCAAGGAGATTCAATGAAATGTTTAGGTCAAAAGAATTTAGTCGATCTCATCTAGAGTACGGCCTTTTGAAAATGTTCAATTCATTTGTTTCGGGGTTCTTTTAATTAATGAGCTGGATTTCTAATAAGGCAATATGCCCTATTTCATCTGGGAGTTCACTTCACTTCGTGATGTATTCACAACTCCCCCCCCCCCCTCCCCCTTCCTAATTGCTTGGTAACGTACATGAACCTGCATCTAGTGATTCATTTAAAATGGTTGGAATGCACTGAATGGTGGGACAAGCATCTGGCAAGCTTTGGGGTTACCATTATCGTAACGTATTGTTTGATCGACGTAAAATTACCATTTTGCATACATAACGAATATTGTATACTTAAGGAGGCAATGCCCTATTTCAACTAGGGGTTCACAAACTCCTAAAACATTATCATTTATGTTTGGGGTGAGCGGAGAGGAATCATTAAAATGTCGATGTAAAAATGATTTCGTCAATGACTTGTATGCATAATACATTCGGACACGTTGCCTCTGTGAAAGACACTGTTATCTAAAAAATCTACTGATAGCTATGGCGGTACATCCGTATCGTTTACATTGAACATATCTCTTGCTTTGCTCGATATTGATCAGCATCGTTTTAAAAACTGCATTCGATTTTAACTTCTTGAAAATCGCAAATATGCTTCCTTCCCCCGTTGCCCCCCCCCCCCCCCCCCCCCCCCCTTTGAAAATCGTCGAGACGTATTGTGGGCGGGGCGGGGGCGTCGCCGGGTGGAGTAAAGTGAAACTGTATCATTCTTTGTCATATTATGACCTGACCTAGTTTGCGACCGCATTGCATTGTGCATGACTTAACACACGTCCGCTCTGTGCATGTGTGCACTCTGCATATAACTGTAGACGCGATGTGGTACAGCATGGCAATAATTAGATCGAAGTCAATTTCGCGTTATTATCGCTCAATTGGGCTTGTATGTTTTGTATTGTAACGTTAATGTCGTTTTGTATTGTAACGTTAATGTCGTTCGACTTTACGTTGTTAATATGCGAAAAGCTAGGGTTTTGAGAAAAGGCACTTGTATTTGGAAAAACAGATTCGTCAGCAAGTTGAATGGTCGAATCACGCAAGCATGTTCGCGATAAGTGAGTTAAAATAGTAAATAACGACTCTTATTTACGACACTTATGAACCCTTTGATAGCGATATTGAACAAAGGTCTACACCACTTGCATGATATGGTGTGCAATGACAGATTGGTATTAGATGATATTAAAGTGTAGCATTAATTTCGAGACCAAAGGTCGTACTGTTATGATCAACGACACCCCGTTTCTTTAGTCGACGACGTTGTTTGTTGTTGCAAAATTATCGCACGCATGTGCATGTTGCACAGCCACGAAGAGACACAGCTGTGTTTTGATCATCTTATGATCTTACAGTCATCAAACTGCAGAACCGCTGATTTAGGAACAATCAAAAGGAACTTGGCACCATTCGATTATGACATTAATTTATCTATCTAAACTACTGCGAGGCTAGTAAAGGAGAACACATGTGCCACATTGAATTGAACAATGTTGTTATTGGAGTACTACTACGTATATTTTTTTTAGTAGAGTCTCTGACTCTAGAGAGTTGAATCTGTACTCGTCTGACTCTGACTACTGAGACCAACTGAGACCAGTGCATGTGCAGTGACAGAGCAGACTCAGAGTGGCCCACCACGCCGTGAATCCTGTGAGTGTGACACGAGATCATTCATGATTGAGGTGTGACTGCAACCGTGAACTCAACTTCTTTGTCTTGCCTCGGGCTTGAGACAACATGAGGGGAAAAACTCAATCGTTTGACAGTGCGTCAGTTGCATCTCTGGCTAACAAGGCTTTGGGAAATATTCTGATCATTGGAGAGACGCTCAGGTGAGTTAGTTAGTCTCTAGGTTTCAATGCATGTAAGATTTAACAATGACTCTATGTTAAGGGGAATATTGAAACAACTTAAAAATAGAAATGCTCACCAGATATGCTTGCTTGCACTATTGATAATCCTTAGAAATCATTGATTTTGGCAAAGAAACAAGAAAAGTATTTATTTAAACAATATTTTAGCATCGTCTTTGAGTCAAAGACAATGCCGCTACACTGTAAACAAAATTCGCGTAATTGCTAATATTTATTAATGTCTGCCAGTACAAGCTTATTGTGGTATATTCCGGTGCGTTGCTGAATCCGCACAGGATCAGCCAGCCAATTATATTGTTAGGTCAAGCATGTATGCATATTTTGCGATATTACGGTATAGTGCATGAGCGGGGCCTTGTCTGCACATCGACAAGTTGTGTACAACAGATAGCGGAGCGCGGTCGCTAGCGGTCGTGTACATTTTTGCTTATTACATGACGTCATCCAGCCACTGCCAAGAGCCAATTTATGAATGAAAATGTAGTAAGCATGTGCAGTGCAAGCCTTCTATGTCCCCACACAGTATTCCACCAAAACAAGTGTGAAATTCTCTATCACCTCGTACCAAAATCGAACTAGAATTTCACTTTCCTATATTTTATATGAATTTTGAAAGGTGTTCTCAGAGGATCTATTTTCTCACCGATACGGCACAGGTAAGCGAATTTCGATTGCTTCTTGCTTTTCCGTCAAAATCTTACGAATTAGCGTCACCCCCCGCATCGTGTTTGTGGGACTTTGTAGAGTCTATCGCAACGTGCACAAAGTCAATTGGCTTCCGGGTTTCGAAGCGTCACGTCAATATGCATGAAATTGCAGAGTTTCGATAATTTTCGACCGATACCGGAGCGATCCGATCACGAACCAAGACCATTTCCTGCGTACACAACGTGACCGGATATCGTTACCGCTGTAGCGGTTTTCTACTATGTATCATATTGTCTGGCATTCTGGCTGTTGTAAATTACGCTGTCTGGTGACCCCAGTATTTTGTCAACATCCACGCGAACTTTCTTTGTGCGCCGACACACGGCAGGTGCGCACTACATTCTTCGCCTTTGTGATCATGCCGAGGTACGCGTATTTCACATTCCAACAGTAGTCGGATTTCTCATAAACACACCCTTTGTTTTGCTGTCACGGAAACAAGCTACCAATTAGTGGCGAGCTGTACACCTTCACCAGCCAATTACCACTCTCAAAGCTCCTGTCCGTGACACGTTTTCTCCGATCACGCTGTTTCATTTTCCACGCTTCCTCACTTCACGATTAGCTTTCATCCTGAGAGCCCGTTCTAATCGTTGGAGTCACACACTCCCACTTCATCTTGGCTTGAGTCAGCATCTCCCGGAACTTCGCTCCGGTACGAGACAACACGCCTCCGGACAGGAGACTCTTTTCCTGCCGTCTCCAGCGGGCTGGCAGTCTTCCAGTGGTACGATATAATCTTCACCGACACGGCTGGATTCACCGCTGGGAGCTGCCAGTCCCGCCTTTCGCTTCGGCAGTCTGCATCAACTCACACCGAGCTCGATCCACTGTAGCTCGCCTGAACATTGATCTCGAAGCACGGCTCATCATTGGCGTCTAGCACTGCACTACGCCAGCATCGCCGCTTCGCTTCTCATCTCTTCTCGTCCGCGATCACCCGGCTCATCATTGGCGTCTAGCACTGCACTACGCCAGCATCGCCGCTTCGCTTCTCATCTCTTCTCGTCCGCGATCACCCGGCTCATCATTGGCGTCTAGCACTGCACTACGCCAGCATCGCCGCTTTGTTCGCTTTCACTTCACGGCTCATCACTGGCGTCTAGCGACTCACTGCACTACGCCGCACTACGCCAGCATCGCCGCTCCGTTCGCTTTCACTTCACTTCATCTCTTCTCGTCCGCCATCACCACCGCAAGCGTGCAGCGTCGACATCGCGATCTTCACGGCTCTTCAGCCACGTTTACGAAGTCGCGTTTCCGCCACTAAGTCTCCGCAGCATCATTCATCGCGTGAGCCCCTTCCTTCGTGTCACCCCTCATTATCATTGGACTGTATGTAAGCATCATTTATCACACATCATTTAGTCAATGTTCAATTCTCGTCATTTCATATCTCAGTGCAATATTCATGTGACCGCACTTGCACGTGCGTGGTCTATAATTTCTATCATTCAATAAACAAAACGAAAAGGGAATACTATTTCTCATGACTTTTATTATCGTACAAACCTGCTTCCTTGTAAGTTAAAAATTGAGTTTAATGGCGTGTGAAAACTGTCAGTGTATCACATAACATCACAACACAACACACCACACAACACCACACACTTTTACACCCTTAAATTCTACACCGCTATCGATACTTCCACATACAGTCCGAAGGCAACCACGTGGTCATGACGTGTTCTGCGCGATTGCCCAATCAGCGGTCTCCGAATCGCTGTGCGCAGACAATCTATCTGTTGTACACAGTCTATGGACAACTTTTCGTTGTGGTCTGCAAGCTACACATCATGGTTAGCTACAGCGCTGATCCGAGTGATTCGGGTTAAGCCAGTAATTTGAGTAAAGGGTGGCCGCCTGTGGCGGTCGCGGAGCTTTCATAGCAGCCGACAAGTCGGGCTTAGATTTTGCGATGGTTGTCATTCAGCCCCCTTCGGAATGTCATAAAATTCATCAACACCGCATATTCATCGAACTAGACATGGGCTCATAAAAACTTTTGTCGCAAATTAAAGAACTCCTGGGGTCACCGTGCTAAAAAATCTCAACCTGTGAATTGACTTTGATGATATTCTACATCGGAAGGCATCTCGCAAGCTGCGCCCACCATTTTGCAATTCCGCTTTCACGCTTCCGTGCGTAGCACCATCTAGTGACACTCGGGCGTCCCTATCTATGTCGATATGTTGACAATTCTTCTGAAATGGAAGTACAAAATATTGAGAGTCTAGCCCTAGGCCAGATTCTAATACTGACTAACTAGAGAGAGAACATGAATTTATCCTCTTTTCTTGACATAATATTTAGTTCTTTTTCTCCCTTCTGCTGATGCTTTATATTTTGTTATTCTTTTGCTCCTTTTTCTCTATGTTAATCCCATTTCCAGTTTTGCTCTTTTTCATTTCTTCTGGTTTTACTCATTAATTTCCTTCTTCTCATCTTCTTCTCTGGCACCTTTTAAAAATTTTTCATCTGGCACCTTTTTTTTCCCCCTCAGACTACAGAAGAGGCATACAACCCATATGAGAGGCTCCAGTTAAAGAGACAATGTGTGATATATTGGAGACTTGCTGGTACCTTAGAAATATGACAGGAACAACCCTTAGAACAACAATACCAACCAATTCATGGGCCTTCTAAGTTTATGGAATATTATGAAAAGAAGTACAGACTAAGAATTTGAAGGTTGGTGACTGTAATTTCCTTTTATGGGGGCATTGTATGTACATCGCTGGTTTGTGATGGCAGTTCAGCAATTCACTTTGCTTCACCAAAGACCAACACCTTACACAAATCCTGGTCATCCGTCACGGCGTCACCTACATTGCCATGGACCGTTGCAATGTCTATGATGATAAATATTATCACTGCCAATCTGACGTAATCGTCCAGAAAAGCTCAGCTCAAGTTCAACTCGTGAAAGTACACGTTTCTTCATATTGGAAATCAGAGTTTACATTATTAATTATACCAACATCTGCCTGTCAGATTCCCCCCCCCCCTAAACCTAGCCACAAATATAAACATCAAATTGATCTATTTCTTCTCTGCTTCTTCCCTTTCCACTAAATCTTACCATTGTCTTTTTATTTCTTTGTCCCTTCTTACAGTCATTCTTCTTCTCTGGCATGATGAATCTTCATTTCCTCTTATTTCTCTTCTCCATTCTTCTACTCATGTGTATGTCCTTAACACTTTGCATGCACCAGTTGAATTTACTGCTGTATGGGAATTGTATGTTTGAAGTTTTGAAAAAGTAGTATGTGGCACACAAAGTGATTATTTGCCTCTTCTCTTCTTCTCGGCTTTCCCCTTCTTTTTTTTTTTTTTTAGAATTCTTCTTTTCTTTCTTTATTTTCCTCCCCTTTTACTTCTATCAGTACATATTCTCTTTATATCCTTTAGTATACATTTGTATTTGTTTTTTCTCTATACTTCTCTCTTCTTAATCCCTTAAACTTCTCTCTTCTCATTTGGAGGCTTCACATGTATCTTCTCCTTTTAATAGTTGTAGATTTATCCCCTATTAAACACAATAAATACCGGACACTTGACCCCAAAGCATTCTAGCTCTCAGCTGCCTGAGCAAAATTTGTGTCCATCTAAGTAGTGACATTAAATAGGCCAAACGTGAATGGGTCAGACAAATATTTGAGGCTTCTACTGTTATCTGGACCATCTCTAAGATAAAGAACTTGTAAAGAACACTATTAATTTATGTTTGTAAATAAAATTTTGGCACAGGAAATCCTAACATTCCTCAAGGTGCTCCTTAAAATACTTAGCATTCTTTTTATGTGTTGTGGGTTGATGTAAACAGAGAGTTTGTAACTGCCCAAGTATAAATGCGTTTATGCAAAATGATTTGTCTACAGATTGCCACAAATATCAGTCATACACTGTACATGGTACACGTGATACATTGAACCTTGAGAACAGACGCACTTACAAACTGTATCATGTTGTTTCAAGTGAGCCATAACAACTATTATATCTCTCATTGATGTATTCCAGTTCATTGATTGATTAAAAGTGTGTCACGTGACCACAAGTAGTTCAACTATATAGATCGAAAGAAGGTACTATTTTGTGACGTCAGAGGGAAAATAGGTTTTATTTTGTGAGGTCATTACCGAAATAGTCGCCCTTTTCCCTTTGTCTCGATTTCGAAATCGGTATCGGTTCAACCCTGGTAAATGCACGACAAGCAAAATCTACGCGATACATTTCTTTCCAGATGCTTTTTTACGTTTTAGGGGAAAATCATTGGCCGCGCTAGGGCTGTTCAGGTTGTGATATTGAGCTCATATTGACTTTCAGGGCATTGAAGTTTGAGTATTTGTTCATGGTTCATGAATGAACTGAAATCATCTTAACCACATCCAAGGGAAATCTATCCCATAATGCACTGCGCAGCACTATCCAAACATTTCATGAAGTCTGGTGTAGGAAACAAAAAAAATATTGTGAATGTTGCTGCATGGTGTATTATTGGACAACTTGTATGTATGTGCCAAGTAAGTTAGACAACAGCGCAAAGGAATTGGCATAGGGAAAGTGAAAGGGAAGGAGCTGCAGTTTTGTCCAGTTCAATATAAAACTAAATGCTTTAGCCTAAAATGCATCATGTTTCATGCTGAACTGGAAAAAATATACCGTTGTTTAAAACTGTGACTCCTTCCCTTTCTTCCCTTTCCCTTTCCCTATGCCAATTGCTTTGAGCTGTAGTGTACATTACAAAATTGCTAAACGCTCAAGATACTTATTACTCATATTCAGGTACATGATCGAAGGCATGTGTACTGTGAAAGTAAAAATGGATGTGGATATTGGAAGTCACTGACAGATATCTGTTTCACTCAGCCATTTCACTGATTGCCAATTAATATCTTCTCTCTCCTGCTGTGTCTGCAGGAATGAGCTAGCCTCGCACCGCCCCCCTCTGATTGGTGAGCGGAGATACCACCTGCGATCCTACCAGAATTGCTTTGTGGGTAAAGAGGTGGTCAGCTGGCTCGTCCAATCAAAGGCTGCAGTTGATCGATGTACCGCTGTCCAGCTGATGAAAGTCCTACAGAAATATGACATCATCCACCATGGTACGGTATGGGTCTCAGGATTAAACTGCTTTGTGAATGTGAATGTGAAAAGAATTAGCATATTAAGTTAGCATCATTTAAGCAATCTCAAATAAAGATGGCCCCCAAATAAAAATGGTGAACATCTTTAAACAGACTCACTTACATGTACAGACTTGTTCTGCCATATTCATAAAACCTTGCTTCAATGTAACCCTAGCAAGTTAATAATTATCATTCAGACATATTAATTTATACTTTCTTATCAACCAGCTAGGGATTTAATGTTTCATGAATATGACTCCTGGGAATTTAAAATGTGGTGGTGTGGTGGTTGTGAACTGTGACTGAAGATCTCAACATTCCAGGTTCAGTCACACCCATGGCACGTGTGTCAAGATACTTTATCCACATTGCTGCTCTCCACCCAAGAGTATAGATGGGTACCTAGAAGGAGACTATGTGAATGATCTTGACCCAGCGCTGATATCGTGCAACAGGCAAGGCACATTCCCCAGGGAGTGGAGATGTGTGCACATATGTGTGCATGACACTGTATGTTCTTGTATCCAGTGACTAGGGCTCTAATCGTTGCATCCAACTTAATTCAGTCTCTGGACTGCGATGGGAAAGACCCGCTATATAATAAAAAAAAAAAAAATGTAAAAAAAATTACACTATGGTAATTTGAATGAAAAGGGAAATAATATTTTTTGTACATGGTTATGTAGGAGGAGTTTGTTTCACTTCTAAAATTATGTTGAAAGAGGCTTCCTGGACAAATTGTACTTCCTATTTAGCATTGTCACAAACGATCATACCCGGATACGAGAGAGACTAAACCCTATTTCCATGGCAATAAAATGTACCACAGCTCGTTTATACTTGATGGGTTTGTTTCAGTTGTGTATCATTTTAAATGATACGCCTCGTCCTACATAAGATGTTAATGTTCTTGTCTTTGTATTGTTGCTAGTGACAACCATGAATTTAAGGATAAGGCATAAAAATTTGCACTATAGCTTAGACATCAGACCATAGCTGGATACGAGAGAGACCAAGCCCTACATTCAGGACAGAAACATAAACCACAGCTCATTTATCCTGGAGGAGATTGTTTCACTTGTGCTTCATGTTTGATGAGATCCCTCGATAATGTGCTATTGTTCTTGTCTTGTATAGAATCCTGTGATGACCATGACTTTTGTATCTTAATAGGCTAACAGACACCCCTAGACAAGTTACTTTTGTTTTTGCTTTTGAATTGCAGTTTGTGATGACCATGAATTCGTTGACGAGGCGTTATTCTTTTGATTTTGCTTGAATGACTGGTCGTATTATTATGCAAATTTATTTTCATGAATAATTACTTTTTGAACAAATTTAAATTTGTTCTCACACGGTCCATAACTTTAACATGCTGGCTTTAAAATGACATCAAGTATAATTTGTTCAGAGAAAGATGAAAATCCATCGCCTTGGGAACAAATAACTTGGACCTCCCCTAAACAGAGACCATAGACAAGTTATTTTTGTTTTTGTCTTTGAATTGCAGCTTGTGATGACTACGATTTCTGTTTGTTAAAAGAGGCATCTTACAAGCTACTATTGTCTTTGTCTTTGAATTAAAGTCTGTAAGGACTATGAGTTTTGTGTGTTAACCGATGTCTTGACCAGTTACATTTCTTTTTTTTCATCGTACTATAGTTTGTGACGACCATGAATTTAAGGATGAGGCATTATTCTTCCGATTTCGCATGGATGACCGGTCATACCCAGAGACGAGGGAGACCAAGCCGTACCTCCAGGGCACAAGCATCTTCCACAGGTACAGTACGTCTGACAAGCAGTCATCATTAACCTGTTCAGGGATAGAGATGGGGTATTCAACTCAGAATTAAGCAAACTATAGACTTTATTATCATAGTTGATCCCACATCAACAGCGTTACATAACAACAACAACCATTACACAACAATAGGCATCCTTATTGTCTTCTTGTATATCTTAATAAAGCAAGCAAAATTTCCCGTTGGGGAGGTGTATCACAAGGTCGCGTCATCTAAATGGGTTAGTGAACAGGATGGTTCCGTCACAGTCGTAACACCACCATATATCACAGGTATGTTTCGCAGGGAGTCCTCATTAGCATGCACAGAGATATATTAGATAGACATTATTATCATTATCTACTATCAAATAGAGCATTCAAAATATTTGTTTTGTATGCAAATTGTATGCTTTTTTTTTTACACACAATATCTTACTAAAGCACCGTATCCCTAGAGCTTGTTCAGGGTTTGTCCAACTAGTAACAATGTATAAATTTAGAGTGCATACCACCCATTGAGACTAAATCATCAGGTACAGGTGAATGTGAGAATGCATTACTACACAGTTAAGAGAAAGTTGTGACAACAGTATGAAAAGGGCAGTTCATGAGGTACATTGTAGGTCACTAGTAAGGGTCATCAGCCTGGGTTAGTGGACATGAAGGGTCTGTGCTTGACCACAAGGCGATCACTTCTCTAGCTCTCTCCGCTCTTCTATATATGCTGTGATTGAGTAGTATCAAATGTAAATGCAAGTCTTGGGCAGTGTTTCACCAAGCTGTTCGTAAGATATAAATGACTTTATGAACGACTGATGATCCCTTCTTGTGTTAAATCTGATTCTCAATGATTTGGATTCCCATAGTTCAAATATGATGTTTATGAATGAAAGTTCTCATCGTTAACAAGTATCTGAATACAAAGCTTATGATTTGTCAAATTTTATTAGGATTGTTTTGAAATTAACTCCCCAATATGTTAACACGGGAACAAAGTGTGTTATCACATTTAGTACAAGAAGGGATCACCAGTCATTTATAAAGTGGTTCGTATCTTACGAACAGCTTGGTGGAACACCCCCTTGCTTACTAGCTTAGCTTAGAATCAGAGGCATTGTAGTGAAGAAAATCTGATGGGCAACATGTGTATTCTAAACTCGATCTTCATGAAAAATCTTTACTTTTGAATTTGGCTTTTGGGGCATTTTTGCAGGCTGAGGAGCGAGACGTCCAGCCCGCTAATGAAGCTTCACACTGAGTTTGGCACCAAACATCCAGAGGTAGGTACCTGTCACCATTGAAAATACTTCCTTAAAGATAAAGTGTCCCTTTTTACAAAAGTCCTGGAACTTGCCATGGAGCAGTAGTATACCTAACGATAACATGTATGACATTTCATAGTCAAAGCTTCTCAAACTGTTACAGGGAAAGTGAAAAACTTGCCTTGTTTATTATTATTATTATTATTTCTATTGTATATTTTATTTTATATCCCTTCTATGAATATTCATGAGTATTCTAGGAACGTGTTTGGTCAATTGATGCTCGAAGAGCTCTGGATAGTTTTTACTATTTTTTCCCGGGGAGGACTGCGCTTGCTCTATTTACTATTTTCTTCCTTGGGACTACTGCGCATGCTCTCTACCTGAGCAAGCGTAAATGAGTGCACACTGAATGCAGTGCGCGGCGTGATGCGCATTTACCTGGGATGAACCGATATCGAGACAGAGAAAAAAAGGCGACTATTTATGTTCTGTTATTGTTTTACAAAAGGGATATAAAACAAATATACCAAGCATTGAGTTCGAAAGTATAGTAAGCAAATAATCAACGTCGATGAAGGTAATGGGACAAACTATCACTTCCGAGGCGATCTGGATGTAGCTATCTTTCCGAAGCTTTTAGATGAGGAAAGATAGCATATACATTCAAATCGCCGAGGAAGTGATAGTTCGTCTCATTGCCTGAAACCAAAAGTTGATTATTTGCTTTATATTCCACATCTGATACCAACATTCTATAAAATAAATGACAATTTAACGTACAAAAGCGTTCGTGTCGGTGCGGCTACATATTCACGCGACGCTCCGAAACCCGGAAGCAAATTGACTTTGTGCACGTTGCTATATAGACTCTACAAATTCCAACGAACACTATGACACGGTGACGCTAATTTGTAAGATTTTGACGGAAAAGCAAGAAGTAATCGAAATTCTCTTACCTGTGCGGTATCGGTGAGAACATAGATCCTCCGAGAATACTCATAATTCTAATAAATTACAGGAAAGTGAAATTCTAGGTCAATTTTGGTACGAGGTGGTAGAGAATTGCACACTTGCTTTGGTGAAATACTGTGTGGGGGAAATGGAAGGCTTGCACTGCTTTGTACTTACGCCCGTGGCGCAGCGCGCTATAACCAAAAATTTTAATTTCCGTGCACAGCGGTGTCGTCTGCGCCGATAGTCCGAGCTACGCACTTTTATTTCGCGCATACTCAAAATATTGATCACGCGTTAGGACTGTGAGGAGTGAAGAGATCAGCGAAACCAAAAAGTACTATCACCTAGAGTGTAACGAACTTTCCTTCTCAAAAAAGTACTATCACCTACAGTGTAACGAACTTTTCTTCTCAGGTGATCAGATGGGAAAAACTACGCTTCATCACATGATCAACTCTTGACCAATCATATAGCAACATTCTTAGTATGTGGAATATAATGGAAATTATCCATCTTCGGAGGGACTGGCATAAGTTACTATTTTTTCCTCGGGGGCTTCGCCCCTCGGACAAAATAGTTCTATGCCACTCCCTCCTCAGATAGATAATTTCCACTATACAATCTCACAGCATGGTATATTTGTATATTACATTGTTTATTATTATTATATATTATATATTATTATATATTATTATTATTGCTTCTCAAACTGTTTCAGGGAAAGTGAAAAACTTACCTTGTTTATTATTAAAACACCCTATTTCATACCGACCATAGTCTACATTCATAAACTGCATTGAACCACCTGTGAGGTAGCCTAGGTACTAGGCTGTGAGGTGCATGAATACAACTATGTCTGGTAACACAGACTAGGCCGTAATCCCATCCTCGCTCCTCAGAGGAGCCATGACGTAATTAGTGTGTAGTCTGTTTTACCAGACATACATGTAGCTGTTAACAGACTGGGTTGTGTCCATGCACCTCACAGCCTAGGCTAGGCTGCCTGTGAGGAAGGCCTATGGTTTGGTATCCATGCATTCCTTTCTCTCTCTGCAGAGCTTCTTTGGAGCGGAGCTGGTGAGTTGGCTGGTGCGTACAGGGACGGTTGCCACTAGAGAAAAGGGCCTGGGACTGGGCAAAGATCTGCTGGAAGCAGACCTCATCAGGCATGGTAAGGTTCTAGAACAACAAAGAACAAAACCAAACTGAAATGTACTCATAAATACTATTAAAAAAATAGTATCCAAATATAAACAGCCGTGGGAGAAGCCAGTGAAATCTACCTGCGTGTGGTGACTTCGATTGTACGATTTTCTTCAGGGCCATGGCCTTCAGAAAATAGTACAATCGAAGAAGCGGATAGATTTCACTGGTGTCTCGAGCTGAAGGCGGTATATATTTTTTATATCCTTAATCAAGACTTTATGATTGGCCAAGCAGGAAGCAAAATATCACAACTGCCAAAGATATCTCTAACATTAGTTGCAAATACAGAGAAACCACTAATTTGTTTTTCTGCGGCTCGAACCAAACAACAGGTTTTTGTGTTGCACCTTGGCCGTAATACAACAAGAGTTCCCTGAGCACACAATCCTGCTGCCCGGTAAAGCGCAAAAAAGCAGCTGAAAAAAAATCATTGGGTACATTGAGTTTGCTACAACAGGGACGCACGGACATTGACGCCTCTTGAAAAGTACTATCCGCCCTCTGGCGTCACGGATAGTACTTTTTCCAGAGAGAGTAGAATTATCTTTGGCCACGTGTAATGCTATTAACCAATGAAAGGACAGGATTATTTTCATGACGGACATTATAACACTTATGGTAACACCGTGCGGTAGTATACTTTTAGGATTTGACTTACACATGACAGTTTTAAACTTTACTTTTAGGTGTTCAAAACAAAAATAACTAAGATGCAATGGAAGTAGAAAGAGAGGGTAATGGTGAGAGTTGTGACCTAGTCTCAAAGGTGTTATACAGACAAATAATAGAAACAAATAGAAAGGAAGAAGTAAAAATATGATTCTTTCTAGTTCATCTATCAAGCTCAGTGTGTTTTTCAAAAGCAAAATTACTTTTTATCTTTTGTCCTCCAGTGACACGAGATCATCACTTTAAGGATGACCGCCTGCTCTACCAATTCAACTCCCTGCTGAGCAGTCTAAAGTTCACCGACCTCTTGACCTATGACCAGCACATCGGTATGAAGAGGGCGCTCAGCGAGTCGGCCATGTTGTCGTTGTCTATTCCAGAAGATACAACGAGAAAACACTCCAACTCTTCATCATCGGGTAAGACAGCAGAGTAATGACAGTTTCATATATAATATTATATCCCTCATTAATATATTCCAGTTCGTTGATTGGTTGAAAGGGTGTCACATGACCACAAATAGATGAACTATTTGGAGGAAGAGAGCTCGGAGGGAAGAAAAGTACTATTTCGTGACGTCAGAGGGAAAAAAAGTACTATTTCGTGACGTCATGTCAAAAATAGTCTCTTTTTTCCCTCTGGACTATCGATATCCGGGCTATTAGTGATCGATACAATTTGCATCGATTCATCCCAGGTAAATGCGCGACACGCAAAATCTGCGCGATACATTTCTTTCCAGCTGCCTTTTGACGCTTTAGCGGAAAATTATTGGGCGTGCTGCCAGAACTCCTGCGGTGTTGCGGCCGAGATGCAACTTGAATTTCCGTTGGTTTGCTCAAGCTGCAGGAAATAACAAAACATCTGAATCGGGCTCCTGCGTTCGGAGCTTAGAGCATGGGCACTATATTACAAGGTCCGTGGTAAGGATTAAATTAATGAGCAAAGAATATATTAATGAAGGATATAAAACAAATATTTCATGATCTTTATTCGGGAACTTTGTGGAATCTATTGGTCCCCTCGGTGAAGTGGAGGGCGTGCGGTACCATTTTCCCTCGACCTGCGGTCTCGGGAAAATAGTACCGCACGCCCTCCACTAAACCTCGGTGCAAATAGATTCCACAAGATCCCTCATGGTCATGAAATATTTGTATACTTTCTGACCTCCAGACTTTAGGACCTTTGCCAATTTTTAACCAAAACAATGCAGTCTAGTACTCACAAGACGAGTCACTCTTCCACTCTTCTCTTTTCTTTCTCTATCTCAAGAGCTGGCGAAGGAATTGTGAATGATTAGTCTACTGCTATCATACCCTGTTATTGAATATTTTAGTTTAGAAATGCCCAACAGCCTGGAAGCCAGGCTAAAATATGCATGACTTGTATGACTTTGACAATGAAAGGTCACGTTTTATTTTATTTTGTGAGTCTGAAGGTAGAAGATAGTGCAAGCCAGATTAAAATATGCATGACTTGTATGACTTCGACAATGAAAGGTCACGTTTTATTTTATTTTGTGAGTCTGAAGGTAGAAGATAGTGCAAGCCAGATTAAAATATGCATGACTTGTATGACTTCGACAATGAAAGGTCACATTTTATTTTGTGATTCTAAAGGTAGAAGATAGTGGAAGCTAGGCTAAAATATGCATGACTTCGACAATGAAAGGTCACATTTTATTTTGTGAGTCTGAAGGTAGAAGATACTCACAAAGTCTGTGAGGTCACATTTTATTTGGATCTGAAGGAAAAGATTTTGGCAATTAGAGCATCTTCAAACCTTCTTAAGCTTAGTGTAAGTTACTAGAATGCCTACAGCTGCACACAGTTTAGTAGCCAACTGTGCTAGTAAGGTTTCAGCTTTGTAAAGGAGTTTTTAGAGAAATTAATACTTTTAAGATATTCCATATCAAAAATTGTTGGTTATAAGATTTCTGCTCACATTGATTTGCTCTTTAGACCTTCCTTCTGTGAGTGAAAACCCCTCTAAATGACATGAAACTTGTGATCAATGCTTGCTAAGCAAGGATTCTACGGGTAATGTGAGTTAAATGCCATAGCAGTATGGGCGAGAGAGCCATTAGTTATTGCTAGTTTTGCCAGCTTTCTGCTTGCATTCCAGATTTATTATTGGACAGTAATAGCAATCATTGTAGCCTTACCAGCACAATTCCAGATTCATCAGTAGACAGTAATAACAGAAGTAGCAGTAGAAGGACAGTGCTGTTGGTTTTATCATCTTCTTTTATCTAAGATATGTCAGTGAACAGTTATAGAAATAATTCTATTTTTAGCAGGAGACAGTTGTGTGTTTTATCACATTTCTTGTCTTTCCAGATTTCTTCTGTGAAAACTAATAACCAATATTTACTGTAATAGTAGGAGTGATTGAAAATCATTAATTCTATCATCTTCTCTCATCCCAGAATCATCCATGGAAAGAAGTAACCAATATTGATTTTAAGAGAAGCAGCGAGTTGCAGTTCTACCATCTTCCTTTTGTTATTGAAGACCCCTTCATGGACATCAACTCTTAATAATTCTTGTCATATTGTGAAACACAATTTTTGCACTTGTCAGGCAACACAGCAAGCACAAACTTAATGTCATAGCAAATTTAAAACCATTCTGCTATCTTTAGCAGGCTAGATGCCTATGTCTTTCAGGGATTCTGGAGTTACTATACGAAAACCTGGTATTCAATTCATGCACTTGTCGCATGGTGTGATGCGTTGCACAGCCGGCGGCTTTTATGTGGTGTTAAATGTTCGTAATAATGCTTTGTTCGGGGCTTTGTTGATGATTTTAATACATACGAGGGATTTCTTTATAGTGACAAGTATTTCTAAAGTAACATCCCACGAATATGTTGATGGTGTGCTGTGCTGTGAAACTTTACTTGGGCAAAAATTACAGGTTTTACAGTATTAACTGAAATGTTAGCAGTGAGTGAGAGCTGCTCGTCATAAGCACCTTTCTTCTCTCATGCCAGACTCCTCTATGGACCGGAGCCCTCTGCCAGGCGGACTCAAGCCAGACCTCCCACGAAGCCCTGACCAGAACCAGAACAGCTTGACCGTCGCCTCGGTGGGATCCCAGGGGTCACTCGCAGGGTCACTGTCAGGGTCATCGACACATAGCAAGAGTGAGTCCTCTATTGGTGAGCTGGCGCACATGGCGGGCAGCATGTCGATCTCACCGCAGGACCTGAGGCATCCAGAATGCCCGTTCGTCAAACAGCATATGAAGGTAGGCCTGGCAGGGATGACATCACATGACAGAAAAGGCTACCAATATTTCAGGATTATGAGGGATTTTGTGGAATCTTTTGGCCCCTTGAAGCGGCCAGCCACTGCTGATTCATGTATTCCAGAGCAATTCGCTTTCTCAAGATTGCAGGCATTATAACCCCCATATTGAGGACCAGCGAAATTGAACACTGAACGAACATGTGAAAAACATGGTACACGGATGGATCACTACTTGGGGATAGACTGATGAAACATGTGAAAGCTTGCGCGCACGGCTCTACTCGTCAAACGGTATTCACAGCAACACTGGATATGTGTACACACACACACACACACACACACACACACACATACAACCATCCCCACCCCCTTCATACACCATGCGCATTCACACCCGTTTACAAACTCAACGAGCCGAGCGTTGTTTTCCTGGAAATTCAAGCAATTTGAACATAGTATGTCCTTACATACCATATGTCGTGCGGAAGGTTATCAAATCTTTCAAATATTAGTATTATACAGTACAGTAGAGCCTGAGATCAACGTCACAGCTGATTGCAATCAAATACATTCATCTCCATACATTGACTGCAGTCTGATTGCAATAGATTGCAATCAGCTGTGACGTTGATCTCAGGCCCAACTGTATCTCCCAGTTGCATGGGCCTTTGAGATGAAGTGGAGGTGTGGAGACCAATAGATTCCACAAAGATCCATGATAAGATCAAGAAATAAATGTTTCATATCTTTCATTAATATGTATTCCTAATTAATGTTGCAGTGTCTTTTGCAAACGATGGTCAGTGGAAATGCATTAGATGGTAGACCACGTTCATACACAATATCATGCAGATAAGAAAACACTCATTCAGCTCTGAGAAGGTAGTGAAAGGACATTCCACCATGTGCACCTGCTAATACTGTTGTTCTGGGCACACTGTAAAATGTCTTTACATCCGTCACCCATCACAACTTCATGAACAAATCCCAGTCTGCATTCTAGTGGTATTTGATTCAGTGGATTATTCGACCATGGTGTAACTAGGAACTGGGTTATAGGGTGCAAAGCATTTCATGGTCAAGGGTAGCTGTTTGCATGACATCAGTGAAAGGACATTCCACCATCTGCACCTACTTCTATTGTTGTTATGGGCAGGCTGTAAAATGTCTTTACATCCATTACCCAACAGAGCTTTATGAACAAATCCCAGTCTGCATTCTCATAGTATTTGATTCAGTGGATTGTTCGACCATAGTGTAACTACAAACTGGCTTATAGGGTGCAAAGCATGTCATGGTCAAGGGTATCTGTTGAAATCAGTTTGACAAGTAACAATAATTATTATTTATATCTATGTGGTTCCTCATATGAAACAGTTTCATCTCTCCAGTGCTTTACACCATCATAACCCTAGCAAATCACTGTTTCCTCCCTGGTTTGGTCCTTGTGCCCAGATATCTGGTGATTCTGTGGGGTTTGGTCTGGTGATCCGAGGAGACGGACCAACCTATGTCCAGACCGTTGACCCTAAGGGACCCGCTGCAGCTGCTGGCCTCAAGGTAATCTTCATTCAAATTGATGGATTCTTAATACGGTGTGCCACTTATCTGTTGCAGCGGACAGGCCAATTTCCAACTTTGGGTAAACATCACAGCCTAGCACCAGAATACAGATCAGTGCCTAGTACCACAATACACCAACATGGTAGACGGATTTTAAAAACGGTTGACGCAGCCTTCTTACTGCTTGTTTTTCAGTGTATGTGGGTCGACGAACTCCAAAATCTATGTACTGATTGCGGCATTATATTGTTATCTTTAATTTCATGTAAAGGTGGAGTTGCTAAGCTCATGTATGCAATACTCGGTGATCACCAAGCCATTTGCGTACCATGGCCTTATATGTCGCTGTTGCTTTTTTTTTAAATGTCAATTTTCTTTTTTAAAAATACCATTTTACCTGTGCATCTGATGTATCATTAGGCACATTTGTTTGCACAGATTTATTTATATTAAGATTTATTTCTTTATCAAAATCCAGAAAAAGAGCAATGTATGAAATCATACACCACACAATATATGGGAGAACAACTCGCATATGACACAAGAAAATAGAAACTTTACAGGGCATATACTGTACTGGGAAGGTAAAAAAGCCTTCAAATGTAATTGTTAGCAATCTTCTTGCCAATGGTCTTAAATTCATGTATTGTCTATTTTAGAAGCTTGCTGAAAGTTATTTGCGCTTTAATGATCTACATTTGGAGTAATGAGTGAATAAATCACAAATCCTCAAAATGTTCGGCCCGAACATTCTGAGGATTTAATCATTAATTACTCCACATGTGGATCATTTGAGGGCAAATAACTTTCAACAAGCTTCTAAAATAGACAATACATGAATTTAAGACCATTGGCAAGAAGATTGCTAACAATTACATTTTGAAGGCTTTTTTGCCTTCCCAGTACAGTATATGCCCTTTAAGAGTGATAACTTTCTTATCCTTTGATGGATTTTTTGTCAAATCTTCTTCATCATGTTGTATTATTTTTTCTGATGTCATTACATCCAAGTTAACCTCAGGGACTTTCTCTTTGAACTGAGATATCTATGATAAATAAAGTTGCATATTTATGTACTGGAGTGGTTCACATTTCATTTATATTGTATTCTCATTGCATCTCAACAGGTGCGGCAATACTTGGCATATGTGAACGGCACCGACGTGTTAGACAAGAATCACACCGACGTCGCCAAGCTGATCCTGGCCAACCCCTTCGAACTCTCTCTCGTCGTACTCTCACGGAGAGAGGAAGCTAGGATCACTTAGTTCAGGCTTAAAAAACAGTGTGAACAGAGTTCTACCTCGCCATCCTTTGTGTGGTAAGATACTGTGGGGCGTGTGTGACAACTGATTGAAGTTACAAATTTAATGTTTTAACGCAGCGTTATACGTGAATCCCGAACAATTACAAGACTTTTGAGGTGGTTGATGTCTTAAGATGATACAGAATAAGTGGGATGACAACTGAAGATACGATTGAAGCAACGTTTTAATGCAGCATGACCAGTGCGCCCAGAACGATCACAAGAACGTCTTAACGTGTGTTCATATCACATATAGAATATTGCTGAGGGTGGGAGATATGTGTGACTCACCGAAGTTATGATTTAAACAATGTTTTTAAGCATCTTAATGCTCTAAACGAATGTCTGTGGGTACGTTGTCGTGAAATTCTGAACGAAGCTGAGAGTATGAGATGTCTATGATGACTGATTGAAGTTACGATCAGAGTAGCGTTTTTTATTCATAATGTGATTACTGATCAGTGCACTCAGAATGACTCAAAGAATCTTATTATCATCAGTGTTTTCATGTATGCAGAATGACACCAATTGAATGTATGCATGATGTTATCATGCTATATTACACATACTTATATTCTGCTTTACTGTGTGTTTGCATGCTCAAAGGGACTGCATAGTTGGCATTCTGAAACACGGTGGCGCTGCAGTGCGACATCACCATAATCCTAACGCTGTGGCCTTGCCTTTGATTGGGCTGCCATAAATGTCTGTAGTTAGTACTTGATAGCAGGTGTAATCATTCATTAAATCAAACTCGCTCGTTCACTGTAGGATTCAAAGCATAGACTGGTGGATGGTCCACATTCTGTTGAATGCCACCTAGACGCTCCCTTTAAAGGAATTTCGACCCGGAGCTCAAGAGGGCGCTGTTGGATGACGTCACAATCATCGCCATCTTAGTTCCGAAGTTTGACGAGTAACGCTGTCAATCAAACTGGTAGATTTGCGGATATGCGTTGCTTGCCCTTTCACGTACGTTGTGAGCGCTAGCCGAGCGAGCTATGCCAGTACACGTTTGTGCATACCGTAAACGGCGTAATGTACATGTACGTAAGTTACTAGCTGGAAGTACCGTATGCAAGTGGGCGGAGCCAGCAGGGAACAGCCGCCGAATCATGAGCCGAACTGTATTTCGGCATACCTAGATTGAGAATCGACATTCTTCGGGCATTCGGAACATGGCATTTGCGTAACCGGTGAAATTATCGAATAACATTGCCGTCATTGGACAACACGTACTGTCCGCTCATGCGCTTACATGGAATAACGCCCTCTTGAGCGCCGGGTCTGATTCCCTTTAAGATGCTCTTTCCATGTCGTCTTTGTACATTGCACAAAATTTGAAGTCTTTGTCCTTTATTAATACCTCATGTTATTAAGTACCAGTAGTTATGTACTGCAAAATGTATTGTGTGAAATTGGCAATGCCATATGGGTTCATTGCTCAAAGCAGGGAATTGAAGGTGCTGCTCTAATCATTTATAAAATATAGCCTCATTTACCCAATACCTTCGGTAATGTCAACACTAATTTTTTTGAGGGCCCTGCATTATTACTCCATTCACTGGATCAAATGATCCTACCAGGGTCCTGTTGCATAAAACTTACCATTAATGGTAACTCTGCCATCAATGGTAACTACCATGGTAACATCACTCAACAGCCAATCAAATTCAAGCTTTCCATAGAAGTTGCCATTGGTAGCAATGTTACCATCAATGGTAAGTTTTATGCAACAGGGCCCAGGTTCCTTATTCTCTTGAAGGTACAGAGAGGCTATTTGGATTAAAACGTTTTGTTGAACAGCATAAGTGGCAGCTGCTGGGTTTGAACTTCATCCTCCTGATCGAGATTCAGAGGAACGTTCCACAATACTGCGCCACTTCCAATATTGACCTCAGCAGTAAAAGCTGAACACAGCTAATAACCTCTTTGAAAAAAGGAGATACATTGAGGGAGGAAGTAAAAGAAGAGGTGGAAAAGCCAGACAAGTGATCAGGAAGTCACGAATGTTTCAATAAGAACCCTGAAATCGGTCATTATCTCGCCTGAACGAAGTTCGGTAGAGACCTAGTTATCACTTTTCCTGTTAGTCTGTTGGTCTGTTGGTCTGTTACAAAAATATTAAAGTTTTTCTTTAACTTGGTCTTATTTCTTTATCAATTGTGATCAAACTTGGTACAAATGATCCTTGGGTAATACCACATGTGTCATCATGAGAATGATGGGCTCAAAGGTCATCTAGGGGTCAAAAGGACAAATTAAATGAGGCCATGTGCATCATTTTTTCTCAAAGTTTTTGTTTGACTTGCTCTCATTTCTTTATTTCTGCATCAATTGTGATCATACTTGGTACAAATGATCCTTGGTTAATACCACATGTGTCGTCATGAGGATGATGGGGTCAAAGGTTATCTAGTGGTCAAAATGTCAAATGACATGAGGCCGTGTGCATCATTTTTTCTCAAAGTTTTCTTTTGACTTGCTTTCATTTCTTTATTTCTGCATCAATTGTGATCACACTTGATACAAATGATCCTTGGGTAATACTACATGTGTCTCTTCATGAGGCTGATGGGGTCAAAGGTCATCTAGGGGTCAAAAGGTTAAAAAAAATATATGAAAAAAAACTCAGCACTGTTTATGGATTTGCAAAATCAGGCGAGACTCGTGGTTCGCAAACCACCTTGTTTTATCAGGAAGGTCATAGCTTGCAAACCCTGGTAAATGCAGAGGTTATAGTAGGTGACTTAATCCGGGCAATACTTTACAAATAATGACTGCTCTGAGTGTTGTGGAGCTCCTCTGTGACCATGCAGCATATATCGTAGGTGACTTAATGAGGGCAATAGTTTACAAATAATGACTGCTCAGAGGGATATAGAGTGTTTCCGGGTCCATGCAGCTTTCATAGTACCGTTAGGTAACTTGACAGGGGCAATAGTTTGCAAATTTTTTGAGACCCCTTTGTGCGTATACAACGTATTTCAACTATTTCCTAAACCGTCCAAGCAGTCTATACATTGAATGCTGTTAATGATAAATAATACATATTTTAAGCCTACCACCATTGAGCGTGATTTTCCAGAGCATATCTCTTACTTTCTTTTCATCAATTCGTCGATTTTGAGGTGCATGCATGCACCGCACGTGATGAGTATTGTGACACCATGTAAATGTCCGTAATGGCATTTGCAGCAAATAAGTTAACACACCAACTTCCATAGAGCTACATGTACCACGTAATCTGGTAATCACCAAACTGGTGGGTTGTACTAAAGCCCTCTCAAATAAAGAATCGTTAAAATACTGTCAGGATGTTAAAGCGGGGCAGATAACAAAATTTGTAAAATAAGGTATATAAAGTTCCCTTTAACGCCTTTCAGGGCTATTAGAATGTTTTCTTTTTTTCTCTTTATGTCATTTGAGAGCCAGAAGGGCATTATCACTAAATTGCAGAATACGCAAAGAGCGTTTTCACTGTACAAAGAATATGACTTTAGTGCCCTTTTGCTTCTGAAAGGGGTCATCTTCCACAACACTCTGGCTTTCAACAGACAATTTGCTTGATTTTCATCAAGTTTCTATCATTCTGCAATATGAATGGACTTGTTTTATCCCATGTAGTTAGAAGGAAAGTATTGGGTTTGTAACTGAGGAGTGCTTGCGAGTGGTATAAGTGAAAATAGTAAAAGAGAATTTAAGATGGGTTTCTTCAAAGGATTTAAATGTTAACATGGTGTGTATTTAACACAGGGTATTTCAGTATTAAGTTCACCAATGAGAACAAAAATGCCTGGTTCTCACAAGAGCAGATTAAAGGGCCATGTCCCAGTTAGAGGTTACTCTATTAACATTAGTTCCATGTACGTTGTATTTATCCAAGGTGAAATGTGTTTTGTTTATAGGCATGGATTGCAATGCAAGACTAATGCAAAATTCAAGGTAAGGATTGGTACAGTGGGATACACCATGATATGAGCTCATATAGAATTAAAAGATGTTGTAACATGTATTCTTACATTTTAGTCTCCTCTTTTGAATCGTTATTGTATCGTCCTGAAATCAAGGGCTATTTCCGTATTGGGCATTGAAAAGTCAAGGCCTGGTTTTACCAGGACCCATTATTTTAGCCTTTAACTGTTTTTCATGATTCATTCATCATTGACGATTTGTTTTGTGTATTCTGACAAGGGCAATCATTATCTCTGTTGTATGCGTCATGGTGTCGTAATGGTTAGAAGAAGTGAAGAAGTGAAGAACTATTATTAATTTAGGTATATTTATAAGTTAATTTTTGTATATGTCATCTTGTGGCCCCTGGTTCATTCCAGAGGCACAAATTGATATTGAAGGGGCTAGTGTTAAGGGTGACGAATAATCTTTGGGCTTCATAATATGAAGGACAGAGTTTATAAGGTGTATTGTTATGAAAACATGTAAGTTCACTTAGTCGTTAAGGATATTTTTAAGTTTTGTGTTTATAGGAAATGGGAATTGTCCAACTGGTTTTAAACCATTTAGTGACCGCATATATCTTGCAACTGTGAGTAATTTACATGTTTATTACAGCACCCAGATCAATTATATGCTGGCCATTATTTGTAGTTAAATGTGGTTGATGCCAGAGTGTGCCAAAACAAGAATCCTCTATACTGTAGTGCTAATGGTGTACCTGTACAGATATGCTTTAGTTATTGGTCACACACTATTTCTCCCTAGCTGCATATATCAATCAGTTGATATATCGGCATAGCCTGGCTTTCAGGCTGTCAGATGTTTTTTCTAATCCAAACTATTCCAGAAATGGTTATGGCTGCAAGAGATTAACCCTTTCCTCCCCCCCCCCCCCCCCTCACTCAAATAGACAGGAAAAGTGAAGTATAGAGATGAAATTAGTCTTGTGAATACTAGACCAATGTTTTTACAATTCTGCTAAGATTTGCCCCAACTGCTTGGAAGCCAGGCAAGTATTCACTCATATTCTGTGAGAACTTTATAAACTGTATATGTACTTTTTTTTTTAAAAGTTATTTTAAAATATATTTTATGAAGCACTTGCGTATTCTATAACTCAGTATAGAGATTTTTTTATCTGTGTTTGTCTTTGTTCGATTTTGAAAGTGTTCATATCATGTAAAGTAAACATAGTGAAGAGCACATCTGGGCCCTGTTGCGTAAAACTTACTATCAATGGCAACTCTGTCATCAATGGCAACTATCATGGTAACATCGCGCAAGAGCCAATCAAATTCAAGGTTTCCATAGAAGTTGATAGTTGATTGATAGCAAAGTTACCATTAATGATAAGTTTTATGCAACAGGGCACTGGTACGTGTTACAAAAGCTTGCGTTTGTATACGATGATCACTATACCTACAGGTGTACGTCCTTTTAGCAATAAGTCAATTTTGAAATGTATTCACAACTTCCCCCAAACTGCGTAATAACACCTCATTATATTAAGATTTATTATTTGTTGCTTGCCTTGGACAGTTTTAGGGTTGCCATTAGTAATGTATTATTAGAATAAAATTTGCATATCAAACAAAAACGTTCTATTCTTAATTCTCCATGTGCTAAGTTTGTTTTCTTCAAATAAAGCACAAGAATCCCATTGAGTGGTATTTGGTTTGGTACAGAAAGGTTTCAATATGTCCACGTTTCTTGCATTGAGCAATTTTGCAAGAGACAAACATTTCTTTCCACTACTACCCCTTACCTATAATTTGTTAAGGCCTATGCTGCCCTGCTCTAACAAAAGGAAGCAAGTGACAAATCACTCAAATCTGGGTTATTGGTATTCTTAGATTGTACCCAGCATTCCCTACATACGGCCGAAATTTGGACTAGAAATATTCATCTTTCTGCGAGATATTCAATCCAACATGATGTGGTGTTGCACGGATGCCAATGCAAGTGCCAGACACATTTTGCTCATTTACAAGAAAAGTCTCTTTTGTTAGTTGTTTCCTTTTGTCAGAGTAGGGCAGTATGTGTCTCTAGTGTGTTTTGTTACCAGCAATGCACACAAATCGCATAGAGCAGCATTTATCTAGCACAGAAAGGGCTCATCTACATGTAGACGGACACAGATGTACTAGAAATGTACTCACAGCTGCCAAGTCTCCCTGATTTCACAGGAGACTCCCTGAAAGTAGACCAATAATACTGCATTGGATTTTGGTTACAGTTCGATATTCTGAAAGTTCGTTATTCCGAAGGTTTGTAATTCCGAAGCACGTAAATTGCCTAGATACCTCGATGCTCGTTAGTCCGAAAACGAAAAAGGGTTGGTTAATCCGAGCATTTGTCGCGTAACGTTCGGAATAACGAACCTTTGGAATAACAAGCCCTTTTCGTTTTCGGACTAATGAGCATAGGCAATTTACGTGTTTCGGAATTACAAACCTTCGGAATAAACGAACCTTTGCGATATCAAACTGTAACCCAAAATCCTGGAGTTTGTGAAGGCAGTTGTGCTAATTGCAGGCCAAAGGTGTAGGTTTAATAAAAACTAGGGGTATTCTGATTTCGTGAGTGTTGGATTATTTCTATATGAAATAACAATAAGCTATTATTGTTTTTAATACAAAGTGAGCTTTTTCTGAGATCAGATCTATATATTGCATGTTATTACAATTATATGCATTATTTTATTATATAGATTTGTGATGTTGATAATGATTTTAGGTGAATTTTTGAGTAAATATAAGCAGCATAGCTGGGCAGGGTAATGATTGTAAGTTACATAAAGTTACTGGTACATAAGTTACGTACATGTAAGTGACATAAATGTATGTGTAAGTGAAATTTGCAAGTGTTGATTTGGTGCAGAATGTGACTATACTGTGTAAATAGTGTTTCTGATTTGGACAAATACCTATGTGATCATTTATTGAATGTATATTTTAACGGCCCACTTTTTCTTTTCGAAGCACTTTTGTCTTTGATTGTGTGTCATGTACATGTACTATCATGGTGTAGATTGTTTAAATCTGTTTTAAAGCGTACATCTTGCATTTGCTTGAGCATGGGGATTTCATGTGGTAAACTTTTAAATGGTTTGTGGGTTTTTATGAGATATTGATCATAAATTGTCAATTTTGGATGTATTTTTGTACAAACAAATGTATATTTTCTCTGTGGTATACTGTAATTTGTTATTCTTCGTGTAAGGCATGGGGTGATAGGTTGCTTTATTTTTTAGTTGATTAATGTACTTTGAGGGAGTCTTAATTTGGGTTGTCCAGATTTCATCTTTTTCAAGGATTGTTGAAACAAGTTTTATTAATCTTCAAACTTCATGTATATAATATAGTTTATATATGTTTCTGGAGTAAGTGTTTCAGGCTTAACTGCATTGAAAATGATTATGTGCCATAATGTGTGTTGAACTATTTTTCTACGTACATGGGGTATGTAGGAGACAGTGTGTTAAATTGTATTGTGTTCATGTGTGTGTGTATATATGTATGCATGCGTGTGGATGTGTATGTGTATGTTTTCATTCATTTTCATGTACCACATTTCTGTGTCCTTTGGCAGTTGGGCATTATGCGATTTAGTAAGTCAACTGTAATTATGTTTTAACATATGAACTTGCTTTTTCTTAACTTTGTTGACTATTCGTATGAAAAGTATTTCACAGAAGCAGAGTATTCAATACTTTTGTGAAGTACTAAGCGTGTGGAAAATAAAACTTTATTTTAAGTGATGAACATACAACCCAACAATTCAGCTGTGTGTGATCCTTTCATTGTTGTCCAACTGTATCGTATATGCGTTTACTTTATTTCCAGTGACGAACAAATTTAACATATTGAATTTTGGGGGGCATTGAATATTCCCCATTGGCCCTATGTAAACACCACAAAATAATAAAGTCATTTATGCATTTTTCCCCTAAAGTGAATACATTTGTGATACGAAGCTCTATCTCCACTTATACACATTCAAATCGGTTTTGATTTCACTCAAATTCAGATGAACATGTTTACATCCAATAACCAACATTTCGAGGTCACTATTTTGTTCTTTTTAGTACTTAACTTTATTAGTACTAAGTGATCACAGTCCCATGTCAATTACAACACAGATTTTCACCGATGGGACTGAGTTAGGAACATACACGATGTCACATATGAAATCCTTACATTTCCTATTTTTTGCTACTTCGATCATTCCAGTTGAAAAAAAAAACACCTTCTCCCCTACCTGCCAGCACTCTGGTAAACATCACACCACCACACACATTGCAACGAATAAAATGTATAACTGTTCGGGCAGTTCACCGACAAAGGCGTCAAGGCCACTGAAATTGCCCCTCTGGTGAAGGTAAATGGGAATAATGCTCCTTTTAGCTACAAATGACACTTCTTCAATTATAACTTTGTGCCACATCTACAAGGCAAACAGACCAGTGATGAGTGTAGTGTCTCGCTTGATTGCTTTTATGCCTACCTTCAAAGTGCCCATTCAATCTTTCGCTGTTCCATCCCTTTAAAGAAGTTGGATGCCATGGTTTTCCATCTTTCCCTGTTCAGGGCAATCTCATAGCATTCATTTATCTTCCTACCTGTCATCTCCTCAATATTTTCAAGCCAACTTTTCCGTTTTCGACCGCTTCCTCCTCTAATTTTACCCTCCATGATTTTCTTTTGCAAAGAATAATGTTCTCTCGTATGGCCATAATGTGAAAGTTTGCGTTTCCGTGTAAGATTCGTAAGTTTCAGGACCTCATCGTTTGTTCTCCCCTCTTTTCATGATACATGTACATGTATACGGTCATTCTATGATAGGTCCACATTTCGAAAGCCTGAGTGCATTTCTTTTTCCATACTTGAATTCCACTTTCCTCAGTCCTCACTGACTCACATGAAGATGGACCAAACATAGCACCTACCGAGGTGTAATCGAGTACTGCAAGTCCGGCTGGTAAGAAGTTTGTCAAATTTTGTGAAAGAGTTCTTTGTCAGGCAGATCCTTCTTTCGATAGGAATATATTTGGCATCCCATCCTCAGTTATTTGCTGGCCCAGATATGCAAAATTATTGAGTTGTTCAACCATCTTCCCCTCTACTGTAATGTTTGCTTTCGGTATATCAGTTTTCCTTGTGATAACCATTTTTTTGTCTTCTTGATGTTTATTTTCAGGCCAAATTGTTCACTTCTATCTTTAATGTTGGTTACAAGTCTTCAGGCTTTCTTTGCTTTCAGCCAAAAAGACTTTGTCATCTACATAGTGAAGGTTACTTACTGTAATTCCACCCACCTTTAGACCTGGCCAATTTTCAGCATCTCTAAAGATTAAATCTGTGTATATGTTGAAAAGGGATGGAGATAATACACAACCCTGTCTGACACCTCTCTATATATTTACTGGTTCTGATAGTCCTGTTTTGAAAAGTACCTCTGTCTTTTGCTCCCAGTACAAGTTTGCTATGACAGCTGTGTCATTCTCGTCGATTCTCATATTTATAAGTGTCTCTGTGGTTGACCGTATCAAAATCTTTGAATAGTCGATAAAGCATGCACATGTCCTTATATTTTCAGCAAGTATCTTGAGATTGAAAATTGCTTCTGTAGTGCCACTGTTCTTTCTGAAACCAGCTCGTTCTTCCCCAACCTCCCTATCAATCTTACTGGATATTCGTTGTTGCATAACTGAGGATTTTTAACACATGGCACACGGGGCTTATTGTCCTGTAGTCAGAGCTATCTATTGCCTTCGGCTTTTTTGGTAGTAGTACAAATACGGAGGTCCTTAGATCCTCAGGGATGAAGGCAACATATTGTTGCATAGATCCGTTAAAACTGCCAGACCATGCAGATTCCCCAAGGGCTTCAAGCACCCCTGTGGAGATGTTGTCCACAGCACTCTAGCTTTCCTGTTTCCTTGGATGGGCTAGTTTCCAAACTTCATCCTTTCATGACATTGAAGAAAGGACTGTATGGGGTTTTCATGTCTATCTCCATTCAATAGTTCATCTATATATTATGTTCATCTAATGTCACCACCTTTGTCTTTGATGCAACACCCAGCTGGTGTGCTTTTCCTGGTAAACTCTTTGATCTTGATCGTGTCCCCCCTCCCACGGTAGGGAGCTTTTGCAATTTTGAACTTGAAATCGTGCAATCTGATGCATACTTAATGAGGTAAAATAACACGCACAAGCGTGCACACACACACACACACACACGCAAGCACACACACACACACACACACACACACACACACACACACACACACACACACACACACACACACACACACACACACACACACACACACACATACTACACCTAAATATGGACAGTCATAGTTTCGACAAGATCTACACACCGTGGCATACGAGTACAGAATGAACTGACACATATTGCAGGCAGGGGTTCGTAATGGATCCCGGGGTAGTTTGAGTACCATTTGACTTGAAACAGAATTTTTTGCGGTTTAGTTTCTAGTACTGGAATGGAAGAAGTTAATTTTTGGGATGATTGGGGCGAATCCAGTCGTCAAACCGGCATCAGTTTCATCATCATTTTTCGCCTCAGATGCTCCATCACCCTCAACGGCACTTTCTTCTGGTTGAAATTCCGGAAGAACAGGTCTATCTCCGACATCATCCGCTTTTGACGTAGACGGCTGTTCGTCATCATGTTCTTCTTTCTCATTATACTTGAAAAAGAAGTGATCTTTGATGTTTTCAACTACTTATTATGAGCCATCCTAGAATTCGAAAATCAATTCACGCTGTGATTTATGTAAGGGGCACACTCACATATATTTTCCCCTTAAAAAGTTAAGACAAGGCTTCCTGCTTAGCGAACTCACCACATGTTTTTGTTTTCTAAACACAACAAAAAAAGTAACCCCCCCCCCCCCCCCCCCTAAGAAACATAGCATAACTTTTTATCGAAGCGGTTTTGGGCAAAACAGTTTGCAGGATTGTGTCCTAACTTATTGACTAACCTCTGTGTGAAAATGACATTTATCCAATTCGTCATGCATGAGTGGGCAAATTTTAAATGTAACTTTTCAAAAGTCACAAAGGTAATTATTTATGCCGTTTTAACAGTACATTTTGGCATTTCTTGTGCGAAGTGTATTCACTCAACCATGACACGGAAACGACTTCTAATGCGTACATAACATGTCATGTTACATCTTTGTCAAAATATCCAGTTGTATTTTTTCACAAAAATGAAGGGTTTTTAAAAGTTTCAAACCCAAGAAGGATGAGTATTTTTTAAACGGTGCTCACTCAACATGCTCAACCAGAAAAATGGGTTAAATGTCGGGATATGTGAACGTGCATCAAGAGATGTATGATAAACAATGAAAGGACATAAGTTATGCACCAGAAATTAAATTCATCCAAAATTCATATGACAGAAACCCAAAATTACCCTTGTGACTTTTGAAAAGTTACATTTTTCCTCTTAAATTTGTCCACTCACGCATGACTTATTGGATTAATGTGATTTTCACACAGAAGTTAGTTGATAAGGTGAAAAACAATCTGCCAAATTATTTTGCCCAAAAACTCTTTGATAAAAAGTTATATTTTGCTTAGTGAGGACAAACCACAAGATAACCACAAAATACTTGTAAGATTTTCTCTTTTTTACCGTCTGAATTGGCTTTCACCGTGTGAATGCGGCTAATACCAATAAACACAATTACAATAATGATGAGGATTATTATCATCATCATCATAATTATTATCATTAATATTATAATTGTTATCATTATTTTTGTACTATTATTATCATCATTTTTACTTATTTAAGTAAGCAAATATTATTCCCCCCAAACCTGGGGGGGGGGGGTTACATGCCATCCCCCTCATCCCCCCCCCCCCCCCCCCCCCACCCCGTTGTCTACGCCCCTGACCCAGAGAATCGGCGGATTCGAACATGGGGGATCAAAGAGAAAATCTTTGTAAAGCGTTCTTTTGGTGACTAGAAGCAGAGTACAATAAGGCTTTCCATGTGCTTTAACATCCTTGCTCAGACCAGGGATCCCTGGTCAAACCATTGACCCACGGATTCGTGGTAGGCTCCATGGTCAAACCAACAAAATATGACCTGTCCGTGCTCAAAAGCAATAAAGGGACAAATATGCAGTCGAGCTGTTGGGGTGAAAAAAAAATCTGATTTGAATTCCTCGTGGAAACAGATGACGAGGGCAATAATCCCAGAATGATACAGACAAACAGTGTGATACAGACAAACAGTGTGATACAGACAAACAGTGTGAATGATACAGACAAACAGTGTGATACAGACAAACAGTGTGACTGTGACAAACAGTGTGACAAACAGAATGATACAGACAAACAGTGTGATACAGACAAACAGTCTGAATGATACAGACAAACAGTGTGTCAGAAACATGATACCAGTGCAAAAAGAAACGGAATTTTGAGGCTGCGTACGCGTTGCGCACGCGCGGAAATTTTTGAAATACTAGAAATGGCTTGAAACATATGCAAAACAATTTTTAGTTGATTTGGAGCATTTCTAGATTTTGCCCGTGCGTTATTCCACTAACGTACGCGTACGCGGGCGTTTTTATTCATTGAAATCAATTGTCTTCTCATTAATTTGATGCATTTTAATTTTCATTAGCTAAAGATGATCAGTTCTAGAGATATAAGTTAATAGGTTTTCATTAAATTGCTCGTAGATGACGTTACGCTTATGCCATGACATTGAAAATGTTAATTTGCTAAGTTCACATGTACCTATACATGGTAAAAATATCACAAGACATGACAAGTGCATTGTTGAGATATACATGCCACAAAAAAGTGTGTGTGTGTGTGGGGGGGGGGGGGGGAGGGGGAGGGAATAAAAATAAGAAAGAAGATTCTGACGAAATTAGAAGGTGATCTGTCGGTTACAACAGACCACCTAATAAGAAAGAAGATTCTGACGAAATTAGAAGGTGATCTGTCGCTTACGACAGACCACCTAAAAAGAAGAAAGAAAATTCTAACGAAATTAGAAGGTGATCTGTCGGTTACGACAGACCACCTAAAAATTCTAACGAAATTAGAAGGTGATCTGTCGGTTACGACAGATCACCTAATAAATGAAATTAAATGAAATACATGTATTATCATTTACGAAGCAAACTAATTTTGATCCTGAATACTATGCTGAATACTAATAATACTTCCCTTCAGAATCATGTCTGGTCAAATCGTTCTGATGACTGGAAGCTCTGCTGGTATCGGTCTAGCCATCGCAGAGCGCCTGGCTCGCGATCCCGATCAACGATATATCGTCATCGCTACTGTCATCGCGCTATCGGAGAAGGCTGAGCTGGAGACAGTCGTAGGGGACGCTCTGGACAGAAAGGTTTTCATTAGGAAGATGGACATTACTCTGGAAGAGGATGTTGATGAAGTTGTGGATGACGTCATCAAGCAGTACGGTCGTATTGATGTACTACGTATGTATGAAGAAAATGATATACTTACAGTGCTGCCGATAAGACCAATAAAACAGTGGTCAGGTGGTTGCATGCTTCAATATAGACAAAGGGAGATGTTCTAATATCGTCATACTTTTAACTTGTATAATATTCAGTAATCTATATATTGATTTTAACGGTAATATTTCAATGTATGGTCGCGCGTCATATTGCATGAGAAATGTTCAGACATTAGTCTTTCACCTTGTCATACTTTCAAGTGGTAAAAACATTTTTTCAAATATCGTAGTTAAAGGGATGAAGTTATCACGGTTACTTGTCATGCTCTATAATGAAGCATCTGACAGATTTCAGAAGTGTGAGGTCTTATCAGCGTGTTGTCAAGGCAACTCATTCTAAACATTGTGGGTAGACAGAACAAGCAGCGGTGATCACAAAATGAACTCCCATTGGGAACGCCCGACACTAGCCCGCTGGATAGCCATGCTGGCCAGTGTCGGACCAGTGAATCTCTCTTTCTTGCTGAGTGGCGTTGTTTAGAACAAGGAACCTGCAGACTTCAGTATACTATTAATCTTACCCTTTCTCATCCCATCCCATCGTCTTGTCTTTTTGCAGTGAATATCGCCGGCATCATATTCGTCGGCGTTGTCGAACGATTCAGCCGAGCGAAGGTCGATCAAATATTCCAGGTGAATACAATTGGGACGATTTGCCTTACGCAAAAAGTGCTGCCCCACATGAAACAGAGGCGAGCTGGGAAGATCATTACCATAACCAGCAGGTCTGGGAGAGTAGGTCAGTATGCCCTTTAAACTTCGCATTCCCCTACCTCTATACCCTCTACCTCTAACTCTTCGATCGCTCTCCCTGCTGTCTACTTCTCGCCCCTTCCCCACTCTCGACCCCCATCCGTCCACCCCCCCCACCCCCCCTCTCTCTCTCTCTCTCTCTCTCTCTCTCTCTCTCTCTCTCTCTCTCTACCCCTCTCCTCTTCTCTAACAGGTCTGGAATCGAGTTTCTCTTTGATGTACGTCAATATACAATAATTACACAATTAACATTCATATATATTCTTTCTGTGCAGGCATGCCATACGGCGACCTGTATTCTGCAACTAAGTTTGCCCTAGAGGGTTTCTTCGAGTCTTTGGCGCCCACTACGCGAGCTTTTAATATCAGGTATGATGCTAGGCGATACGATCTGCTTTAAGTAGTATACATGCCTCTGTTCACTTGTTTATTCTCCACAATCTACAATTATATGCAAAAAACACATATATACATGGCCACGTTACATCGTATAGATATTTATGCACGCATATATTCATAATCATTCAGAATTTCCCCGGCTTTGCTCATTTGTTTACTTAAAGTTTGGAAGTGTTACTAACTGATTTCCTATTAAATAATATTTCAAATTCAAATGGCAATGGTTCAGGTTACCAAGTTGAGATTGCTCTAAAACAATTGATAAAACGGTGACGTGAGAATGAGGAGGGGTGATATGATATATAGTACATAGGAGTACATTGCTTCGTGAGAGGTCCCGTGAGCGACCAAAGAGGCCCGTGATTTTATCTCTTCTTTTTTGTGTGTCATTTTGCCCTCCGCTCCAGGCTGATCCATTCATGGTACGATTGGCATCGATCGTAAATCGGTATCACAACGAACCTACGATCGATATAGATCGTAACTTTATATTGATCGTAGCATGTGAGGATCAATCGTAACAATACGATTGATTGCAAAATCATGCATAGACTTGGATTTGAAATCGATAGCAGTGATGGCTTGTGATACGATGAGTTGCAAAGATACCAACTTTGCAATCGGTTTTGATATAGATAGCAACTCACTCTTTGTGATACAGTGCCCAGGTGGCAACCCCTAAACGTCTCTTTAGGCATTATATATGAAAGAATGTCTCTTCATCTCTATCGTGAATTCCCTTCTCTTTATCTTATGCAAAAACATATGTAATGGAACAGATTATATCAAATGAACGAAAGCGTGTTATATTTTGACGATTTGCTTTGTTGTTACATTCATTATTGATTTTTAAATTGTCATCTTGTTCCGTTTGAATAAAATATATAGAGATGAAACAACAAAAATTGTTTCTTTCAGGTGCGCGGCAATAACTCAGTAGAGAATTTTCTTGTCTTGCTCTTTATTTGACAGGCTGTGTCTGATCGAGCCATCGACTGTTCACACCCAAATGTACTATGAGGTAAAGGACCAACTCGAGTCCCAATCCGTGGTCGAAGCCATCGAAGACATCGATCGACGTCAGCTCCAACGACTGGTCAAACTTAACAAACAACCACCGGCGCTTACCCCGACCGACATTGCCGATGTTGTCATAGCGCGATGCCTCGACGTCGATGACCCCATATTCAGACATCTCGTGGTCAATGAGCACGCCAAAGATTCAGCGTTAAGGTCGTTAAGCGACCTGACAGGGGAGACGGGTATAGCTACTCTCTACGAATGCTTTGCCTGAAGAAAAATCCTAAATGTGGCGTCATCACTTTCAATCAACAGATATTATTTCTTTTTGTTTAAAATCTTAAATATAATGCTTAAACTATAATTTGCAACGATAATAACATCTGGCACATTTAGACATATCTGACGACAACACAATCTGAAATGTGACGTAGTAATCCATATTCACATTTCCCTATATTTATTTATTAATTAACCGGGTCTGGAGGAAAGACTAGGCTCGATTGTCATGTTATTCCACAGGAGTACGATGATGGTGTCTTAGTTTTTAAAGCTTAAAAATGAATTAAACGGTTCTGGAGAAAAGACTACCATTTAAACCCATTCTTTAACACATGGACTTAGTCTGGAAGATGGTGGGGTCTTAGTTTTCAAGTTTTTGTCTTTTATCTTTTTTTCAATAACCGGGTTTGGAGGAAAGACTATGCTCGATTCTCATGCTATTCCACAGGAATAAGATGATGGGGACTTGGTTTTGAAAATTGTTGTTGCTGTTGTAGAAATAATCGGGTCTGGAATAAAGACTGTGCGCTATACCCATGCTTTAGCACAGGGTTTCAATTTTGAAGAAATTCGACAAAATATCGTCTAAAATTTATTACATTTGTGGGTAAAGTGTTATTACATTTGTGGGCGATTATTACATTTGTGGGTGTAACATTATTTTCGATTCGGAGGACACTCGTGGCAAAGTTGTATCATCTGCGGTGGACTGAAGTTGAGCTTGAAGGTCGACGACCAATACGTCTTAAGCATCGAGTGTATGAATATGCATACTTTGGACTAAACACAACAAAAGAATTAAGTCCCCCCCCCCCCCCCCCCTAAGCAAAATAGCATAACTTTTTACCGCAAATGTATTGAGCAACATAACTTGGCAGGATTGTACTTTCACTTATTGACTAACTTCCTTGTGAAAATCACATTAATCCACTCAGTCATGCATGAGTGCGCACACATTAAAGGCAAAATTGTCACTTTTCAAAAGTCACAAGGGTAATTGTTTATTCCGTCTTAACAGCACATTTTGGCATTTTTAAAGTGTATTCACTCAACTATAACATGAAAATGACTTCTTATGTTCACATAACAGGTCATGTTTGTCAAAATATCCAGAGTTTTATTTTTTCATAAATATAAAGGGTTTTGAAAAGTTTCAAACTCAAGAGGGATGAATATTTTTTAAACTGTGCTCACTCAATCAGAACAATGTCATCATGGTATGTTAGGTATGGGGGTGGGGGGGGGGGGGGGGGGGGTCTGGTGACATTCTCATCACTCCAAAAGGTTATCGACCCCATATGTGGAAATAACTAAAGACAGACATGAATCGCCAGGGTTTCATGTCCCTTTCACTCTTTAGTAGCCATTTATGGACGTCTGTGTACAAGTAATACATACACTTCCCATTAAGAGTACCATATTTAGAACGCAGAGGGTTTAAACAATGGTGAGGACTTGTTAGAGAAAAACGGTATAAAAAAGATTGCGGATCAGCAATCACGGTATAACCATGGTATAACCGTGGTGGAATAACCATGGTATAACCATGGAACAACCATGATTATAACCATAATTTAACCATGAAATAACCATGGTATAACCATGGAATAACCATGATTATAACCATAATTTAACCATGAAATAACCATGGTATAACCATGGCATAACTATGATATAACCATGATATAACCATGAAATAACCATGGTATTACCATGGCAGTAATCATGATATTACCCCTTATACCCAACATAAAACTAGATAATAACTGCAATGCTGCAACACCTTTTTGCTCCCTGAAGTTCAATTTTGTATAACACTTTGAGTGCCAAAGTGACGGTTATATTGAGTTATGCAGCCATCGACTTCGGTACAAAGAATAGTTCGATGTCATATTGCATTATAAATCAGTTGCATATCTTACTCACATTCATTGAAATTGAAACGATCAATTTATCAATTTATATTTTGAGTTGTGTTTTATATAAAGAAATTACTTTTGAATCAATTAAACAAAAATCATGGTACAACCACGACATTATCACAATATAATCATAATGTAACCATGGAATTACTGTGGTATACCCATCGCGGGCTCCGGTCTTGTTTGAAATCAACTCTCTCAACGATTTAATAATTTTGAGATGATTGCGTCACGTGACCCATATAATGAAACGAAATAAATGGGGACGAGGACATGGGGCCAACTTTACTAGGAGATTTTGGTTTAATGTTGACGGCAAGTTATTTGTACATGTTGTCATCCTATTTGAAGATAAAACAATAAACCGCATAAACGTAATCATAATAAAAAGAGTGTGCGTATGTTTTGATTATTGGTAGAGCACTAAAATCTTATGGCAAATTGACACCTCAGGCATGAGGTTGTGATTGTGTGAGTTACATGTGGGATGCTACTGTTTTACTTGAGAGCAATTTTATGTTTGAGTCAATGCAATTTTTACGTGCTACATATGTATCTCTTCAAAAGTAGCACACACATATCACATAGACCACTGTTTTATCTGGCATAAAATGGGTTAATACGAATTCCTGCCTGGGGAGAGGATTCAGTACCTAGTCCAGATTATGGACATTTTAACGTGTTGACTCCACTCCGCTCACAAACTCCAGTCACAATCCCTCTGCCCCACGAATTGCAAAGTGAGCCCTCATCGGTGAAGCAGATACAGGGATTCGCATAAGGTCACCACGGAACTAAAAGTTCCGTGAAGGTCACACGTCTGTTGTTTCCCCCATCGTGTTATGTGTTAAAAACGAGGGGAAAAACATAAACAATAAGGCTATGTACATTTCTGTCATAAAAGCTAATCAATTTATCCTTACCTCTTTAAAATTTGAAAGGCAAGTCTCCGGCATTCTTTTTCGTTAAAAGACTGAACCTGGGGCTACCAAATAATTTACTCAAAGTATCAGGTGCTTGAGCGACTTCGTTAAAGATTGTCCGTCCCTTTTGCAAGCTTAAAATTTGAAATCGTCTATCACGATCGTAAATTGAAGAAAGTGTGATTCAAGACCATTTATAAGAATATAGCATGTTGAAGCTTTCTGTACATGTAAAAAATTTCAGCCGTTAAATTTCAAACCGACTTTTTTCGTACTCCGAAAAAAAGTATAAGTCTTTGTTACAGTATCTATGTGGTTATTATGCGTGTGTGAAATCCTAATTCTATGAGTAACTACCAAACTTTGGAGATGATTCCTTCCATAGAACAATTTTTTTTCATAATGCGTTTTATAATTTAATAAACAGATTAATCAATAAAGCAGATATTTCAACACAAACTGCTAAGAGCCTGAGGTAAAGACTATTAATCAGACGTTGTTTACGTGCATTATTTGAATTTTACACTACGTATCAGTTTCAAATTGTGAATATAGAGCTTGCTAACACTTCTCTATATGTTTTGCCAATGTTTCGATGGTTTTGTGGTGATCTGAAAAAGGGACTGGCTGTCTTTAATTCCGCATACATTCAAACAGGGACCGTTCTGTGCTCAACCATTGTACTACTCTGGAGCAATGATTATAGTCCCCTATAATTATTTGAAAAAAATTGTTCAAAGATGTTAAACTAATTTGATATGATTTTTTTTTTCAACGATGATGTAATCTTTGGTGCGCTTTCGGGGGATCCCCAGATTTTTTTTTAATTAGTGGCGTGCGTCCATAATTGAGAACGGTCCAGACAGCGGACGACACCATATCACCATGACCACTGACTGATTGAGTGACTGAAAAATACGAATAAGATAAAATGATGTTCATCTAGATAACCTAGCTGTGACATAAGAAGACTTCAGGCATTTAGTGTCCCCTTTTCAAAACGATCGTTCAAAATGTCTGGTACGATAGTGCTTGGTTTATGCCACAGCTCATCTGGCTCTCTCTCTCTCTCTCTCCTTCTCCCCCCCCCCCCCCTCTCTCTCTGTCTGTTTGTCTGTCTGTCTGTCTGTCTGTCTCCCTCTATGTACATAATCTGTACATGTAAATATTTTTCGATCACAAGTTCAACATGTTCAACTTTAAATAAAAATACACCATTGATATATATCTATAAAAAATACAAATACAAAGCATGTATACAAGCATTACCCTTTTAATTATCATCATAAAAGCTATTAAGAAAGAGAGAGAAGTAGGGATATCGGAAATTGACAAGGAAAACCATTATGCAAGGAGCCAGGGGGAAAGGGAAATGAGAGCGGTGAAGAGTGTGCGTGTATGTGCGTGTGTGTGTGTGATAGAGAGAGAGAGAGAGAGAGAGAGAGAGAGAGAGAGAGAAAGAGAAAGAGAGAAAAAAACCCAAGAAATATAGAGAGAAAAGAGAGAGAGAGAGAGAGAATGAGTGAGAGAGAATGAGAGAGAGAGAGAGAGAGAGAGAGAGAGAGAGAGAGAGAGAGAAAGAGAGAGAGAGAGAGGAGGAGAGAGAGGGTGAGCGTGAGCAATCGAGTGATATTTAATCACACAACCTCGGTATACGTACACCGTCGTAATCGCCGTCGTGGTCGTCATTATCTTCAGCATCATCATGTACTTTCAATATCATCTAAAGGGTGTGCTTACAGATGACTAGTGTGATCATATACAGGCATTCGACTGGCGGCTCAAGCATAGTTGCGTACCGATGGAATTATAGCACATAGCATACAACTCTCGTTGAACCGTCAACATATTATACCCATAATGCAACTCACATATGATACCGCCAAATGATACATCGAAAGAAATGATGAAAAAAAAAAAAAAACGTCTGTACTGATTAGTATTGCCTGTATACCACACCTACGGTGCACATACATCAAGGGACGCTGTTTTGACATGCCCCAAAGCACATTTTGAAATGCAAAACACTATTGTGTGATCCTTTCAAAGAACACGGTCGGTCGCGCACCACAAAGCCGTACACAGACCCAACCGTACATTCCTTTTGAATTACCGAACTGCATTCAAATCGCACGATTCACACGCATGAAAAACGGCTGGGTGGTACAACACTGCGTATTTTGAAATGCGTACGATAAGCCGTTGTATTTCTGATGGATATCTCCAGGAACTAGCGGAGGATTCATCTGGCGTTGTGTTGCATGAAAGTGGATGCTTTAAAGACGAACATATGTGGGGATCGAAGACGTCACTAATGTCAAGGCGGTGCTGACTATCGTTGCGAGTTACCGTCCACCTGTTGTGGATAGACTGTCAGTCGTAATTTGCTATCTTCCGCAGACAGCTGATCGCGTTTAATTACCATCATGGCGAACAGATATTTGGACTCCATTCGGAATCCGCAGCCGTACCCGACTTCCGACACGAGCAACCCGCCGAGTCGAGCACGGACTCCAGTCTCGGGTTCCGAGTACTACCGACCCAAGAGGACCCCGGGTCAATCTCCGAGTCAACCTCCGAGTCAACCTCCGAGTCAAGCTCCGAGTCGGGCCCGAACGCCTGCATCAGTGTTTGAACTCACCAACCCCAAACCGTACCCAACGCCCACACCATCGTACTCCTACGATAACCCCGTCGTGAAACCCACAGCGGTTCGGGCTTCGCCGCAAAAGCCCGCGAAGTCATACCATCAAAACGACGTCGACAAACCAAAATCGAAGAAGCTAACGAAGACGAAAAGTACACCTCGCGCGGGATCGTCGCCCGGCACGCCCACGGCTAGCGATGTCGAGTACAGAGACCCTGCGGACACACCTCGAAATGGGCCGGCTCATGGGACGTCGTTGACGAGTTTGGATTTGGCCTTAAAGACCGATGTCAAGAAAGAATCGGCGTTCGATGTCGAGGCCGGCCCCGTACCGGCTCCAAGAACGACCAGCATTGATGGGTATAATAGGACATCTCCAACACCTTACCATAAGGTAATATCGATTCAACTTCTTCATTTTGAGTTTTTTTTTTAACCAAAAATACATTTTTTTAAACGTCTTCTCTGTCCATTCCCCCTCCTAATAATTCTACTATAACCAGAGTTTTAACTCAGTTATTCCAGAACAAATTATTATTACCACCACTACTACTACTACTACTACTACTACTACTACTACTACTACTACTACTACTACTACTGCTACTGCTATTACTCCTACTACTACTACTACTACTACTACTACTACTACTACTACTACTATTACTACTACTACTACTACTACTACTACTACTACTACTACTACTACTACTACTACTACTTCTACCACCACCACTACTACTACTACTACTACTACTACTACTACTACTACTACTACTACTTCTACCACTACTACTACTACTACTACTACTACTACTACTACTACTACTACTAATAGTAATACTTCATGTACTTCTTCTTTTACTACTACTAATTCTACTATGATTTGTAAAGTTTTTTTCCAGACAGTATGTATGTACCTATACGCCTATTCGTGAATCACTATTACACTATACAAACCACTCTCACCATTGTCACCATCATACCTATGTTGATTACAGCGTGTACACCGGCTGTAGGAATGTGTCAATATTACACGTACATATCCGTGATCAACATCGACTGACTACAAACCACCATGGCGTAAGCGGATCTTATAATCATGGAACTGACATTTGATTGTCAAAATGAAGAAAACATTTCTGATAATGTGAGAGTTTAAGATGATGAAAGCGCATCGCATTAGAAGGACAGCATCAACGACCTATGAAGTGACGTATGTCTGTATTCTCAGACTAATAACTGAATGTCGCTTGCTTGTTTCTGCTCCACCGCTACAATCGCAACTACGTCTGAATACTTAGACTAAGACTATTTCACAATTTTATGGAAGCATACGCCGCACAATATGCAGAGCTGCATAACAACACATACTCTTGAATACACCCTCGCATTGATGTTTTCGTTTATTTTGTGTTGGTTATGATCATTGAGTCATATGCACGCAGTGCTAAGGTTGCTCATAATTTATTACTTTGGGGATAATATTTTCACGAGGTATTAAATTACTCCCCCCTATGGTAAAGTAGGTCTTGTAATGTTTATAGAGGTCAGAGGGGCGCGACACCTAGCCCCCCCCCCCCACGTTCACACACATCTCCATCCCCGCAGCTGAACCTAAATCCATTAAAAAATTTTCTTAACAGAGCTTTAACACAACAGTGTACTAAACATGAACTAACTTAATGTGACGCCAAAATACATCAGCATGAAACAATATTATTGATTCAAGAAGATTGATTTTGTCAACGGAATCACTATGGTTCATTGAGTTTGTTCACATAATGATTACAGTGAATGATTATAATCACCCACTGTTGTAATTCAGTGATGTAAGTATGAATGATTTTGTGGCAGCGTCAGATGGTTTCTTTTGCACCCCAAAAGTCAGTCTACGCTTAGTACGCGGCCTATTTACACAAATTTACACAATTTCTCCTAAAAGCTTATTTACGAAATTTACAACGGTGGTTTAACGGTTAAACCGTTGTGAATTTCATAAGCTTTCATAATTTCAATTATAAAGTGAATGTTTGACTTGCACCCAGAAATAAAGATCACATGCTCCATATTAAAGGGGAAGTTCACCTCGAAATTATTTTGGTTCCAATAAAAAGAGACAAATGAAAGAAACATATGGGTGAAGGTTTGACGAAAATCGGTCAAAGGAAAAGAAAGTTATTTGATTTTAAAATCTCTATTTTGTGACGTCACGTGTGAGGTGCTCTCCAATATGTTGTGTACAAAATAAGTCGATAATTTTTTTTATCTTTAACAACGGAATTATTATTTTTCGTACAGGTATGTGTGTAAAAACATATTTCTAATAATGTATCAAATGTACAAGTACAAGGATGCATATCTTTGTGAGAAAATGCACATTTTCGAAAGAAATTGTACACAACATATGGGAGAGCACCTCGCATGTGACGTCACAAAATCAAAAAATAAAATCAAATAACTCTTTTTTTTCCTTGACCGCTTTTTTCGTCAAACTTTCACTCATATGTTTCTTTTATTTGTCTCTTTTTATTGAAACCGCAATTCATGGTGAATAGTATGTTTTGTCTCAGGCAAGGACGTCTGAATGTACATTCCCATGTAAGCGATATTCCACTGCGGCTCACATCATGGAGTTTGCCGCTATGATTCTGTCCCGCCTCGGGAAACTCATCTAACAGATGCACACGACACGATCCGACCAGTCGCACGACTCTGCGACTGGATGAATCGCGTGAACCGTCCACTGGATTTGTGCATGAAGGTGACGTCACATTTCCAGTCGCAAGCCCTAACGACTGCATAATCGTGGCAACATCGTGTCGTATGCTGTGGCCTTCAAGGTGTTCAACATCGAATGTCCGTAACAAGAGATCACGGTCAATCAATACACGATGTTTGCACGCATAATTAATGTCAAATAAACTTGATAGAATCGTCCACTGTGAACATGGTGAACGGGCAGATTATATTTGCGTAACTGTGAAATGGGCGTAAGAAACAGATCACGTTGACGTGTTTAACTGTCTTATTACCACTGGCGTGAAGATATGTAGTAGACCAATGGGATTTTCCAGGTTTGGTACTGAGAGAGGTATTGGAACATGAGTACGTGGAAGTGGATCGGTCGTCTGTCTCCCGACCAGGAGGACAAGGATTCGAACCCAGAGGTTGCCACTTACGTTATTTAGCGAAACATTCTAATATACCTGTACATTGTAAGAGAGAAAGAAGGGACCTAGTTGGATCGTTTGATCCATTAACTGTCGTAAAAATGCAGAGCATTCACATTAATGAGGTAAATAAGACCATATCATTAGCAGTAGCACTCTGAACAAAGCTTAAACTCCAAAAGTATACCAAGTCTGGACTAACTTTGGACGCCAAAATAAGATTATAAAAACGTTATTATCGATTCTATACAATTGATTTGTCCTCGGAATCACTATGCTATATTGAGTGTGTCCACATAATAATTACAGCGAATAATTGAAATCACCCACTGTTGTGATTATGTGATAAAGAAATCAATGATTTTGTGACAGCATCAGATTATTTTGTTTGCGCGCCATAAAGTTAATCTGCATCTAGAACGTGGCCTAAGTTAAAGATTGTCCGTCCCTTTTGCAAGCTTAAAATTTGAAATCGTCTATCACGATCGTAAATTGAAGAAAGTGTGATTCAAGACCATTTCTAAGAATATGGCATGTTGAGGCTTTCTGTATATGTAAAAATTTCAGCCGTTAAATTTCAAACCGACTTTTTTCGTACTACAAAAAAAAGTATGAGTCTTTTTACAGTATATATTTGGTTATTATGCATGTATGAAATCCTAATTTTATGAGTAATTCCCAAACTTTGGAGATGATTCCTTCTATAGAACAATCTTAATGCGTTTTATAATTTGATAAACAGATTGATCAATAAAGCAGGTATTTCAACACAAACTGCTAAGAGCCTGAGGTAAAGACTATTAATCAGACGTTGTTTACGTGCATTATTTGAATTTTACACTACGTATCAGTTTTATATTATGAATATACAGCTTGCTAACACTTCTCTATGTTTTGCCAATGTTTCGATGGTTTTGTGGTGATCTGAAAAAGGGATGGGCTGTCTTTAAACCACCGTTGTATATATGTGCCAGTGTGATCAGTACATTATTTACCAACCGCATAATTTAAGAAAGATTAATGAGCAGCTGTGAATTAACGTGATAGGTCATGACAGGATACCATCCTAACATGAGTGGTCAAGGAGTAGAGGGGTGGGAAACCATGACGTCACAATCGTACATTGATCACTGTCGTCCGTAGACGACGGTTATTTCCATGCTGCAAAATTGTCATCTTAGAAGATTGCGAGAGGATCAAACCAGTGAGATGTAAAGCTCATATCTCTCTGAGCAAACCACCTTTATTTCCAGATCAGGCAATTTATAGGAGTGTTAAGTGAAAAGAAGAAGAGCGGTATAAAACCAGTGGCCCATGTCCAGATTCTTTTCTGAAAATAACCTCTTAATTTCGACCAACAAACCGAGACGGGGAGAAAAACACGAAGGATTACACCTTTCATCCGTTCATTGGTCTTATAAATACAAACAAGGACTCGAAGACAATACAGATAAAGAGAGCATTAGGAATGTGAGGAATTCTGACAAAACAACGCGAGCGATGAAAGTTAGCTAAATCTCGTGAATTACAGATAGTGATTACAATGATAAAGAATGTTACTCGGTATCACATAGGTTTGGGTTCACGTCTTTTCCAAGCATGCGCACAAAATGCAGACAAATCATGGTAAAGTCTAATTACCAATTTGGAATTAATGTTAACTTGAACGCTTGATGAAGCATATGTGGCGCAATTGTTGCACAACCAGCATATCCACGATGAACTGACTCATTAGTTTCCGTTGATATTAATCAATTGGCGCATCGTTTTGACGCATTGGCTAGACGCAATAGTTTGACTCATTCCTTGAAGCATCATACGCATCTCCTGTAAACCGGCCCTAGCATGCCTAGTGGTCAGCAAACGGTGCCAGACTCCGTCGGTTTCTTGTGGTTTTGTTGGCTTTTGAATAAAAAGACAAATGAAACGTTTCCATTATGAAGTCAGAAAAAATTATAATAGTCGATGATACAACCGGCTACAATTATTCAAACTACATTGAAGGCTTCTGCAAACATTGTTTCTATTAAAGGGAGAGCAACATCCTCCTTACCATTTATGTCGGATGAAAGCAGAACAAAATGCTATAGACATAATATAAGAAGTTTGGGAAAGGTTTTAGGGGAAAATGTCATCAAGTTCTACATTGCCAATTCATTTTTCAGCAGATATCGTACGGAGCATACACTGCTTGATGCATTGATCACAAAGATAGGGAATGTGCCTAACCATATTTAAATGTTTGCATTATATCAATATGAAGTATGAATAATAGACAAACAGAGTTATTATGTTAAGTTTTCTTAGAATGTTCAACAAATCGGAAATTGCCTCTTCATTCGTCATGTTTTCTTTAAACATTTGTCAGTTTGTTTCTTGTTTCCGTTTTTGTTCTCGACGCGATTTGTGATGTAGGGTCTCAACCTCCTTTAAGAGGACGTTTGTACTTATCTTTGCGTAACTAAATATTGGAACAGTCGCGAGAGGAGAATCACTTTCGATCTGGTCTAGATAAAGGAACAATGGCAACGTTCTCGACGTTTAACGCGGTTGTTTAATTAAGCCCCCTTCGACTCGTATTATTCCCCTTTTCTAAAGCCGCTTTCACAGTTGACCGATGGGAAAATAGATTCCTGGCATGTTCTGATTGAGTACTCTACCCTTTGGTGGACAAACGATAGGTATCGGTAACACTAGGTTTTGTTCAATAACTCTCTGGAACAAGCATGAATAGCTACACACACACAAAACCCCAGAAGGGTAACAGTTTTTGTAGGATCCATTGAATCACTGAATGCTGTCATAGTAAGTTCTGGGCAGTCGTGAAGAACAATATTAACACTGCAATCGTGGGAAAATAGGATATCACTACCCCCAGTTACTGAACATACAACACATTTATAACATAATTAACACATTTAGAACATAATTAACACATGCCCAATCGGGTAATACTATCTTCATGATCTAGCTAGATAATAACTTTCGAGAAACCACATGATTCAGTTCAACCAGTATCGCCTATATTTTTTTAGCGGATGCATACGTCAACATACATTAACGTGCGCATCATTGATTATGTTGGAAAACTTCTACCCTTGTGTTTTTGGTGTAGAAATTAATGTTTGTTCGACAAAGCTAGTAAACAAAACCCATTGATACTAATACATATTGTTTATCCATTCATGACCATAATGACGTATATATGTGTCATAGTAGTGTTTATTGTCTCAGAAAAGATATTACAACCCTGCGAGGAATGCGGAAAGGGTAACTTGAAATGGAATATACCACGCCCCTAGCTGTAATAACAGTCAGCCAGTCATGCCAGTCTATACGCGGGTGTATTTAAATTCAATGTGAGACGCGAGGACACTTTCATTGATGTTCTCCCAACGCCAGTACCAGTACCAGCACCAGTAACGCCTCGGTAATGTTACACATAATATGTGAACTCGGCGTCACGAAGTAGGCTTTGTGGTTTGGCCTACATATTGTTCACGGGAAATGGAATAAAGGTGTAGTTCACACAAACAAAGATGTCGAAAATGGTATCAAATAAGGTAGGCCAATTGGAGTACCAGCGATTTGCCCTTGATAGGGGTGTCGAGCTTCAGCTTATCCTCGGATAGGACGTTAAATGGCGTTGCCGGGTATAGGAGAGAGCCATACTATGTGTACGTTTAAGTCCTTGCATCACTTCCCGATTAACTGTATGATTATCACATGGGTACATCCACTGTAATAAAAAGTCAATGGTTTTTATTCATGATTTGGTACTCGGAGTCGGAGGGTTAGGAGCAGGGTGAAAACCCGGTGGAGTGGATATAAAGCCTATACTGGAAAACCCTCATGGCTTACTATAGAAGGCTGTTAAGCATACAATCATATGAAATAACCACATCTACCAACATTACAAAAAAACATGATCATAATCAGGTTGGCTTCAAACATATACGTGTTGATGCGCTACTAGCTAGTATTGGTAGTATTGGTATAATGATATGGTGTTAGCATGTATCGATTTCGTGAAACCAACGCCATCACCAGACGCACGAACCACTGACATTGCACTTCACACCAGCGATATGTGCATAACAGTCTACACTGTTCAAAAGGATACTCATAACAACAACAACGCGAGTAAAAAGTCTATGATCGTTATTTTTTTTGCGATGCTATTTTGATTTGGAGAATGAATATAGGACATGGTGAATACAGCCGCAGTGCTTGTATAACCATGTACGCGGCGCTGCAAAGCTTTTGTGATTCAACTGTGTACCTTTTGTGCGACATAAATAACTATACATGAGGCTACCTAATTTTCCAGGTGAAGACACGTTTTGTATGGTATGAGAGTGAAACTAGCTTGAAAACTGTGATGGATCCTAGGATCAATTTTAATTTACAAAAGCAAGTTCGTTTATTACAGCTACGTCTCTTTTTGACTCCCACTATACTCGTAATATTGCCAAATGTACAATGTACAATTTCATCACCATTTCGAGCATTATATCTAAAATCTTCATTTGTACGATTAGCATACATCTATCACTACTGCTACTACAAATATACTAGTACTACTACTACTACTACTACTACTACTACTACTACTACTACCACCAAAACTACTACTACTACTTCTTCTACTACTACTATTACTTCTACTGCTACTTCTCCTCCTCCTCCTCCTCCTCCTCCTCCTCCTCCTACTACTACTACTACTACTACTACTACTACTACTACTACTACTACTACTATTACTACTACCACTTCTACAACTTCTTCTACTACTACTACTGCTACTGCTACTACTACTACTACGACCACTATACGACTACTACGACCACTACTACTAATAGCCTATTACTTCTACTATTATTGCTCTTATTTATTAACACATGGTACAAACATGACAATTAACAAGACGACAACTACTACTTCCTATATTTCCATTTCTACCACTTATTCCACCTACTTCAACCTCTAGCTACTACTGTTACCACTTCTACCTTGAATACTGATGTATACATGCTACATGTACTACTTTTCACAATACATGTAGTCAAAAACCATAGGGACTATGAAAAGGGAGGGTATATCACACTGCTTCTCAGTCTTTGAGCGGTTCGCCATGTAGAGCAATCGAAACCACACGTTGTAATTAAAAAAAAACTACACCTTTATAAAAATCTGGATATAGACTTTGACCATTTTGACCACTATGCTTCCATAATTGAAATTACAATAACAGCCAAATCAAACGTTAGGGTCAGTTTAGATCAATTTTTCTCTGCATTTCATACCACACCCTAGTTGAATACATATTTATGTCATATTGTATTTAATACATTTCCGTGTAATACGAAATATGTGTGTGATGTATCTTTATATAATCTACCCAACATATATATTTTCGAATACACAGTTTCTTTTAAATTGATGAGGTGAAGTACCTTGTAAATACATCCTTGATAATGTTTTACCAACAAACTTATTGATTTCACTCTACATTTGTTTTTAAATATTAAATCTCGATTTGTGTCCCTCTACTTCGTATATACACACAGGATGCCGTCGATGCTTTTGGCAGCAAGCCAATCGATACTACCAAGTCTTCACACCCGATGACGGCAAGAGAGAAGAGAGATGAACAATTCAGGGCAGGGGTAAGGAAACTCATCTTAGTTTAGGCTAACACAGACGACACGATTGTGTCATGATCCTACAATCGTACAGACCTACGGCTCAGAATGTGACTACACCTAACTCTTCAAATCCCATGACAGGGTCCCGCGATTCAGCCATTCGGAGCGTCGTAAAACTGATTGGATCGTGTCGTCTGCGGTGGCTTTTCAAGTTTTCCAAATATTTGATGAAACAGTGAGGAAACACTAACAACTGTATTTTTAATTTCTCAACATGTGGTGCTTGTCCATTTTCCTATGTACAGCGCTATAATTTAGATCTATACATTTACATCTACTGTCCTTCTTCGTAGCACTGGACTTCACTTTCTGATCTTATTCTCCTTTTCTTCTTCATCATCTTGGAATTCAAAGTCTCTGTTCCTATTTTTTCGTCTTCATTTTTTATTCTTTTCTCGTTCTTCTTCTCCTCCAAAACCTTCTCCATCCCCTTCTTCCTTCCCTTCTCCTTCCCTGCTTCCTCTCCCTCCTCCTCCTCCTCCTCCTCCTTTTCTTCTTCTTCTTCTTCTTCCTCTTCTTTTTTTCTTCTTTATTTTTTTTCTTCTTCTCTTTGTTCTACCTCTTCTTCTTCTTCTCCTCCTCCTCCTCCTCCTCCTCCTCCTCCTCCTCCTTCTTCTTCTTCTTCTTCTTCTTCTTCTTCTTCTTCTTCTTCTCCTTCTTCTTCTTCTTCTTCTTCTTCTTCTTCTTCTTCTTCTCTCTGTTCTTGTTCTTATTCTTCTTGTTTTTCTTCTTCTCTTTGTTCTACTTCTTCTTCTTCTTCTTCTTCTTCTTCTTCTTCTTCTTCTTCTTCTCCTTCTTCTTCTCCTTCCTTCCTCTCCTTCATATTCTTGTTCAAATTCCTCGTCCTCTCTTTCTCTATGATCAACTCCTTCTCCGTGCCATTTCTTTCCTTCTTCGTTGTCTGTTTCTCTCTTATTTGTCTTCTCCTCTTTCTCCTCACTTGGTCCCGACCCCCTCGTCCTTCTCCATCCAAGTCCTTCATTTTATTCTTCCTTTTCATCCTCCTTTTTATCCACTTCTTCTTCATCTTCTTCTTCTACATATCCTTTCTTTTCTTCTTCGGTGACTGTTTTCTCCACCACCCCCCCCCCCCCTCCTCCCATGCCCACCCCTTCTCTCACATCTCTTGGCATCGCTTGTACAATCCTGTACAATCCTTATCGGTCTTAACTATTACATTACCAGGCCTTGAAAACCCACTGGCTTACTGTATTTTCATGTGAATGGTAATGAGAGACTGATACGTCATCTACATCCAATTCCTTCGCTGGACAATAGCTGTGACAAAAAACACTTGTAAACCTTCTTTAACGTTCGCACTATAGGGGGCATGTTTATTACCACTATTCATTTCTTATTGAACAATGCCTTTGTCATGATCGTGTTACAGAACTCAGCGCAGCTGACGATAATTGCACCTCAATTGCTTTGCTTGGAATGGGAGCGTGCGGGAGAACATAACTATTAACTTTACTCTGATCTAATCGTAACTTTTTTGTACCCCATTTAAATTTTTCATGACTACACCTTCCGCATACTCCTATATTTTTTCTTGCAAAGTATTACGTGGTGCCTTGCAGCATATTATATTATAATGTTCAACCCATGTAAATAAACACAGCCCAAAAAAAAGAAAGTCCCCCTTTTTTCAAAAGATCATAACTTTTTAACAAAACAAGTTTGAGCTGAATGATTTGGCGGGGGTGTTTTGACACTCATTGACTAACTTCGGTGTGAAAATGTGATTGATCCGTCAAGTCATGCAGGAATGAGCTTGCATCAAATATAAAAGTGTCACTTTTCAAAAGTCACATGAGTCATTTCTTATGTCCCAAAACAGTTAAAAATAGTATTTTGTGCATTGTTTATGTAGTTTGAACATTCAACAATGCCATTGTCATAACTTGTTATGTTTTTGGGAAATGTGAAGATATATTTTACTGAAAAAAAATCAATTTGACTTTTTGAATAAACTTTTTCACCATTTTAGAATTGAAGAATGCTGAAAATTTTTGAATTGAGCATATACAAACATAAAATATATGAAAAGTGTGAGGGGACGTGTAAGGGGATCAAACGATTGATGATTATCATAAATAGCACAAATTATTCACCAAAAACAGAATTGGTCGAAATCCTGTTTCACAATTTCCCCAAAACGACCCTTGTGAATTTTGAAATGTGACGTTTTTGCCATTGATATGTGCTCACTCATTCATGACTTGACGGATCAATCACATTTTCACACCGAAGTTAGTCGATGAGTGTAAAAATATCCCTACCAAATTATTTTGCTTTAAAAAAAATATTTAAAAGTTATGGTATTTAAAAAAAGGGGGAATTTCTTTTTTTTTGTTGTTGTGTTTAGATTTCCCCCAAGAAGGTAATGGACCTGATCATTGGTCAGATAAATGAGTTATAACATGAAGCGTTCACCCGTTATTTACCATGTTTACTGAACCCGCGTATTTGCGGGCTGGCTTTTCTCCAGTCAGATACTAAGCAGCGTGACCTCAGCGTAATCTGCTGTTCGTACTATAGACGATTATCTAAACTTCAAATTCATTATAGGGAGCATTAATATGATACATTTATCTGTTCGATTATTACGTTTAAATCAAACGTTGATAGAGATGAGCAGCAGCATTGGCAGTTACATAATGCATTAAATCAGAAAGACCACTTTACTTTCTCTGAGCTTTTTAACTAATTCTCACTGCACAATTTTCCTCTTGATAACGTTCGTCACGCACTTAATCACAGTGATATTAACCCTTTCTATTCCAGATAAAATGCTGATTAATGGGATAAGTGTGTAGTATTGGTGACAAAATACAAATATGGCCCACAAAGAGTCAATTCAAATCTACACTAAAGCTCAAAAGAATTGGCATAGGCAAAGGGAAAGGGAAATATGGGAAGGAGCCGCAGTTTTAAACCGCGCTTTATTTTGTCCAGTTCAGCATGAAACCCGATAGCCTAAATAGCATTAGCCTAAATAGCATCATTTTCATGCTGAACTGGATGAAATATAACGCGGTCTAAAACTGCGGCTCCTTCCCATTCTTCCCTTTCCCTATGCCAACTCCTTTGAGCTGTAGTGTAAAACGTATCGTTACCCAATCAATGTTTTAAATGTGCATTTACTATTATTTACACACGATTCACGAATCTTGAAAATCATGAATAGAAGCCGACATAATAATGATACACTACAAGTTTGCTGCATGCTCGTGATAAATGGCCTACATTACATACGAGTGGACATCTTTACCGGATTTGAAAGTGTTAATGTAAAGATGAGCTTTTGAAGGAATCCAATTGACTTATCGAACATCTTCCATAAAAAGAAGTGACAAAATTGCACGCTGCAGCGGATAGCTAAATCAGGCTGTACACGATGAAAACAAAGTACATATTTTGTTTTAATGCAATATGGTTATCGGGTGCTTTCCCTTAAAGTGGTGCAAAGTATCCCCCCCCCCCCCTTCTGTCCATATACAATCAAACACGCCTTTAAAGTATGCTTGGTATTTCCCTACGTTACAAACTGTTGAGCATTTCTCAATCAACAATTAAATAAAGATGGTCTGGCTGCACTAGACTAATCATTCTTAGTTCATCAACTGGTTCTGACTTTAAAAAGAGGAGAACGATAAAATGACCAATCATAAAATATACAACTTTATTTTTTTGAGTTTGGATAGAAAATGTCCAACAGCCTGAAAGCCAGACTAGCCTGATATATACAAGATAGTAACCACATGCTAACCTGATATATACACGATATTGACCACATGCTAACCTGATATATACACGATATTGACCACATGCTAACCTGATATATACACGATATTGACCTCATGCTAACCTGATATATACACGGTATTGACCACATGTTAGCCTGGTATAAACACGATATTGACCACATGTTAGCCTGATGTATACACGATATTGACCACATACTAGCCTGATATATACGTCGTATTCACCACAGGATAGATCCTGGTATATGTGCCATGTACACCACAGGCTAGCGTGATAATTATATACACGATATTGACCACAGGCTAGCCTGCTATAAAACGCCATATTGACCACAGAGCGAAAATGTATGAATTAATTGCTTAATTTTGAACAAATGACCATCCGTAAACAACTTTAAATCAAAGCTCAAACATATCTATTTAATTAATAAGAAGCATTTTAGGAGTCCTATAAAGCGCAGTAGAATATATACTTTATGGAATACTTTCTGCGCTCTTTAAATGTATATATTATCATTTCAAGTGAAAGAAACAATTATTTTGATCACGCCCTATGTATCTTTCCAATATTTCAGGCTGGGTATGATGATGATGATTCTTATGATGAGGATGAGCCGTGGTATAGGCGTCATGAGCGGCTACTCTGGGTGAGTGGTACCGTCACTTTCACTTTCACCCTTTTCAGCCCTTTCAGTACCAAACCTTGAAAACCCCACTGGCTTACTACACATGTTCATGCCCATGGGAACGAGAGAGTTAACCCCTAGAACCTCAGTCCCAAAGCGACACTGAACGATGTATGTGCATGTCCGCTGTATGTAGAGTATGCAGAGAAAGGGATTGTGTTTATTCGTCTGGTGTTTGATGAGTTAAGTCATTAGAAGAGAATACAACAATGTTTTACATAATGTTGAAGTGTTCTGTTTACTGTTTGTGTTAACGATATGCAGAATAAAATATGAATGCTAGACATATACGATCTAATAATGTTTTATTGTCTCCCCTTCTCCATACAATGTTTATCTTGTGATTGTTAACAGTTTGATTTAAAAATTAGGACACTTTTGAAACCTGATTTGATTATTAGAGATAACAATGCACACATTAACATAGAAATAACCATAACATGTTTGAGTTCGATGTATGATTAGCCAAGATTATTTGTTGTGTGCTTACAATTTCATCACACGTAGATCAGTGGAAAAGAAAAGTTCAAGCAAATGCATGATGCTATGGATACTTATGAATGCTCGTTCAGTGGTTGCATGGAATGACAGAAACAAGTTTTAAGTCATGTTGTTTGTGGTTATTTTCTGAAGAAAATGTGATCCATATTTTGATTTTGTTTTTTTGGAAAAAAAACAAACCCGTTAAAAAGATCTGGCATAATCCCTGTTGTAATTTATTGAATTCAAATCACCGATGTCTTCATTATTTTCAAATAACTTTAATCATTAAAAGGCTATCACTTTGTAACCTGCATGAATGTAGTCTTTATTTCTTATGTCGAGCAAAGTATTTAATCAACAAAATGCTGTGAGTTGAAAAGAAAAAGTCAAAAGCAATTATCATTTGTGAGATCTGCATATAGCCTGTGTACTAAACCGTTTTCTTTTCCTTTTATATCTTATTGTGATTCGGTATTCAACTCCCGGCCCAACCACATCTAACCCACCTGTTAAACCAACCAAACCAAACTCATCTCATCCACGCCCCATCCACGCCCAAACTCCGTGCCCCTACCACCACCACCACCACACGCATTCACACACGCGCCTCCTCCCCCTCTTCTACTACCACCTACCCCACATCCATGGGGCTACGCGTACCAATGCCTTACCCCCCATCATTGCAACTCAACCTCTCCGCGGCGACACTTGTCCTGGTTGCCATGGTGACAGATTTTATGCGTAAGTGCCACGTGATGTCATCTCAAAACGAGCCCGCCACCGCCCATGGGCCGTATTCATAATGCATTGATTGTTGGTGGCGTGTGGTGGGGCTAATATGCGGTCTTGACCTACTTAGTTCATTATCATATCTGTAGAGTAAATATATAGAAAGGATGGAGCAATGGCAAACCAGCGTTGTTTTGATTCTAAGAGTGTACACTAGTCTGACTTTCAGGCTGCGGGACATTTTTAATCCAAACTGAAATATAGAGTCTTATCACTCATAAGACTAGTCATTTCATCCTTCTTATTTTTCTCAGTCCGTTTGACACGAAGAAGAAGTCAGGAATGATTAGTCTACTGCAAGCAGACCCTTTTATTGAATAGTTTGGATTAAGAATGTCCGCCAGCCTGGAAGCCAGGCTAAGTTTCTGTTGCACTAAACATTCGGACTCAGTGACTACAGATAATTATCGCATCATTCCTCCCCCTATATCTATCTTCTCTCTCTCTCTCTTTCTCTCTCTCTCTCTCTCTCTCTCTCTCTCCCTCTCTCTCTCCTTTTCTTCATATAATGTCTCTCTCGTTATCTCGCTCCTTTCCATTCTCTTTATCTCTCTAGTGTATCTAATCACTCTATCTCTATCTTTTCTCGCTCCTTTCCATTCTCTTTCTCTCTCTAGTGTATCTAATCACTCTATATCTATCTTTCTCGCTCCTATTGCTAATGTAGTTAGTTATTATTGAAACGAAGACAAAAATGCACAGTCTGTAGCCTGGAACTAGGCTAAAACTTATCTAAGCCCTAACTGCACTATAATATGTATAGCTCTGGCTTACATTATTATTGGATTTTGAGTATTTCTGATCCTTGTTTATAAGTGATAAAGTAGTGGCCGACGAGCAACAATACAGTTTGTGACTACAGTTAGTAGATCATGTGCAATGATATAACGACTTCATTTCATCTATGTTTTTATTAGTTCATGATGTTACTAGATAAACATGAATAACGCAAAAAGCATATCCTTAGCACGTTTAGGTTACTGTGCTACAACATCATTATTTTTTTTCGAAATGCAAATAAAATAGGTCTAGCGCTAAATGATTTTAAGCGATACGACGATTCCCCAACATTCATATTATTTACATAATAATAGGATATTTACTGGTACTCAATTTGCGTGTGTTCACCATGTGTTGACAATCTGCGAAAAATTCTTTTCTGATGAATTCGCCCCTCTTTGATGAGCCTCTCGCGAACTTCTTTGATTACAAATGTTTGTACACAGTTGTCATGGTTGTGGCATTGTGACATCATTTCCAACACTTGTGGGATATCCTCCGTTGAACTTAGGTTTTGTGAAGATCATGCTTCCTTAACCATGCACTATTCATTTGTTCCAGGTAAACGGAGTATTGTACTCATATTGAAACAGTTTCGTGCTATATTTAGACGTAACATATCTAATTCGTTACATTATCAGCCAGATGTACAATTTTCTTTGACATTTTTGGCTCTTTGCCTAATCTTTATCATTATTCTTGATAAGGTCAATACATTGAAAAAATAAAAAATATTAGATCTTACACTTTTAAAGGAAGGCTTAAATCAAGCTCAACAAACTCACAAGACACATTTTTTTGTTTTGATATTTTGGCTCTTGGCTAATAATTACCAGTAATCTTATTTAAGGTCAAAGCACTGTATAAGTCAGAAAGTAAGTTGTTCAATGCGTTTACGCTTAACGATAAGTTTAAATTAAGCTAAACAAGCTCACTATACTTACATTTGCATGGTGCTAAATACAATTAGAAAGGAAGTCATAGTTCAGCTGTTCCATGATAAGGATATTTTTCTATATATATTGGGCTATGTAATCATATTTATCACGGCAGTATTTCATGACGGCAAATCATTGTAATATATCATGGCAAAGTATCGCAGCAATACATCTTAGCAACATATTGGTACTGCAGTGATGGTGGAGGTATGTCGCCCTACCCTGAATAAAATATAAATATCATTATACCTCCCTGGGACATTCTTTTTACAGCTCTCCAATTGCTGTATCTTACAATAATTGGCATTGCTCGGGAGTACATTGTATGTCTCCATGAACTTACCATTCATTGTAAGTCACAACAATTGAAAAGCTATACATACAATAGGGCCGTGGCAGCTGGTACCAAGACACATGCTACCGTAGGTGGGCTTGCGGGTGAATGGGCGTGCAAATGTTATACTACCATGATTACAGGGAGTGTGCCTATATGCAAAACTATCTACCGTCGATATTTGCTATCGACTGTTTTCTTTCCAGCACCACTAATGTTCAGACCACGAGAGAGAGAGAGAGAGGAGAGAGAGAGAGAGAGAGAGAGAGAGAGAGAGAGAGAGAGAGAGAGAGAATGGCTTAACTTTATTTCGCTTGCGCTGGACATTCGGGAAAAAAAAAATCAAAGCTAATCTTTACTCAAAAGTCAATTATTAAGCAACAATTCATATATTACATCCTCCTCGGTATTACAAAAAGTATGCTAAGCCTCTGCATATCATATATTATACTCTATGAAACGCATATCCGTGCTCTCCTGGGGTAAATCAAATCAATACAATGGTTATGCCCCCCCCCCCCCATCCCCCCCCCCCCCCCTCACCCTCAACTCCACGTCATGAATATTAGCTTGGTTTCCATGCTGTTGAGCATTTTTAATCCAAAATGGAAAAAAAAATATCCCTTTATCATTCTCCTCTCTTGTCAGTCCGGGCTGAAAGGGAGAATAAATCGAGAATGATTCGTTCATTTGCACTCTGAACCCTTTTGAATAGTTTCGATTCGAAATCCCTCACGCCCTGACATGTGCATGACAGTGAATTAGCCAAAAATCTAGATCATATGACAATGTTATTGTGTTGTGTTTATGGACCATACCTGGCAAGTGCGTGTACGTGCACGCGATTAACACGATTTAGGAACATTCTTCAACCTCACCTTTCTCATGTTACTGTTTGTGAAATTATCCGGGGAACCCCTACGGCTAGAGGGAATGGTGATATTAATTTCAAATTTAAAAAAACAACCCCTGAACTATTGCTAGCTGCCTGCTTTGTGATGTGTGCCAACGTCTCCTTCGTTTGAATTGCATTATAAATGTTTTTATTTTATATCCATTGATCCATATCCACAACCGTAGTTTAACTTAGACCGCGCACTAAACGTAGACTCACTTTATGGGGCGCAAAAACATCACCTGATGCTGTTGATTTTAATCACGGAATCACAACAGTGGATGATATCTCTGTAATCATAATGTGAACAAACTCTCAATATCATAATGATTTCGAGAGCAAATTATTATGAATTATGAATTATGAATTATTTTGAATCAATAATAAAGTTTCACGTTGTTTCATGTGCATGTGGCACCCATACACTCAGTCCAGGTGTAGTATACTGTATGCGCTAAACCTCTGTTCTAAATGCGGGAAATTATGGGGTTTTGCTAGCTGTAACGATTTCTACGCCTCTAGCTCTGCGCTGCATGTCAGTTTTTCCCTTCTTTCAAATTGCATTCCGAGTGTCTCGTTATGGGTGGGTGGGGTATTTATTCCCATGCGTGAACTATGCTATGCTGTTAGCGTGAGCTATGCTATGCTGTTAGCATGAGCTATGCTGTGTCCCGATGTCTCCTTTGAATTGCGTTATAATTTTTTTATGGGAGACGGGTGGGAAGGGGGGGGGGGGGGGGGGGGTTATTCCATCCCATTTGTTAAAGCCTTGTTAAAACTAAACCTTTGTGAAAACGACCGCTATACCGCTACCTCTGTTGTATGCCAGTTCGCCCTTCATTTTCATTGCATTGTGACATTTTTGACGGACAAGGGTATTTTTCATTCCCATGTTTAAGCCTTAACGAATGGTCTGCTGCTAGCTGTGTTGTATGCCTGTTTGCTCTTCATTCAAATTGCATTATGAGCTTTGTTATGTGTCGCATACCTAGCATTGCTTATGTCATCAGTCACTGCCAGTAATATGAGATGTGTGTTTAATAACGATGCGTTGGAGAGTGATTCGAATCTTATTCTCACTTTCTCCCATTTCAGCTGGTCTTCTTCATCGTTGTGATCTTCTTTGCCATTGGGCTTGGCCTAGGCCTCAGCGGCAACGGTAAGTCTCTTAACCCTCATAGCACCAAACCTTGAATCCCATACTCAGTTACTGTACGTTGTCATGCCATTGGCAATGAGAGGGTTACAGGAGAATATAACCCTGAAAACGAATTGATTATATTTGATAGATTATGAGATAAACAGATTATTATACCACAGCACGGTTTTATGAAAATCCGTCTCAGGATAAGAAAGTTATGATCTTTTAAAGTTTTGATTTTGTGACCTCACGCGCGATGTGCTCTCCCATATGGTGTGTAAATTATTATAGCACACCACGGTTATGTTGGTGGAGCTTGTTTCACTCGTGTATTGTATCATTTTGAAAGAGACCTCTTCACAAGTTACTTTTGTTTTCGTATTTGTATTGAAGTCTGTGACGACCATGACTTGGGTATGTGAAAGGAGGATGAAAACATAAAACTTAATTGAATCTTATGAAACCAGAACATAAGATAACCAATTTCAGAAGAATCACACATATTATAAGGAAGTTGTGATCTTCTTTAAATCGTAATTACTAGCACTGATTCCTGACCACTATTCTTAATGAGCAACTCCGTTGTACATTGGTGCAAATGGTGTACTGTATGGAATTCTCATTGTTTTATTTACCATGCCTACACAACACAATGCCCAGTGCATACCAAGGACCTGCTAGTAGGTCCATGTGCATCCATTGCCTACCTTCGATTTATAGAGCGACCTTCCAGGACTAATGATTAAGATTATGAGTTGTCTTGCTATGGCTCAATTAACCTAATTTAAATACATGTCGTATATTATTATTTGTGTTTTTACTTTGAAATTGATTCGATTTGATTGTATACGTTTTTTAAATGGGTTACAATCTTATGTCATTTACTTTGGAAATGATCATGATGATTGTTGATGATGAATTCGTGATTATATCTTCATATTGTCACGCGCTCTCTCGCGGCACTTCATGCTTATCATGTTTCCATTGAATTATAGTGTTTGAAAATAATTATCATTGTGTGTGCTTTTTTGTCTGTTTGCATTTCAGGAGGAGGCAACAATTTTGGCATTTTCTCTGGTGGCCTCGGGCAAGACTGCAGATTCTCGTGCAGGAACAGAGCGAGGTGAATAAAGACTTTTCTGTTTCCAGTCCATGGCAATGTTCCAATTGTGCGCAACTCCGACATGTTTAAATAAAGTCCATGCAGGGTGCAGTAGATGCGAGGTTCATATTGTCGATCAGGGACCATTATTCATGAAAGCTTACTAGCCTAGTTAGTTACTACAATGCATGCAGCTGAATGTACTGTAGCGACTAACTAGGCTTAGTCAAGTTTTAATGAATATGGCCCCAGGCCCCCGTCTTATTAAGAGTTACGATTGATCTGGATTGATCGCAAGTCAAATTCCTAAAATCTGTAACGCGAAGAATTCCGATTGATATAAATCGTATGTTCTTTGTGATACGGATTTACGTTTGACATATCAATCGTACAATCATTCGTAACGTTTTATGATACGGGCCCCTGATCAGAAGTGAGAACCTTTCAATATCTAAGAAGAACCTGTGTACACACAAGTAAGTTCTATGGTTGTCATCTGGACATTTCGATTGGCATTGTTGAGATTTTCAATTCTTTATTCATTTAACAAACAAATATAAACAACTTTCATGAACAATGAATATAAGGCATCACCAGAAAGCCGATGGCTTGAGAGGTGTGACAACCTTTAACACGTTGAGATGTAATGCATCGAGAATATGGAAGGGTCAGATGTACATTTTCAAGTCTTTGTTATATATAAAAAAAAAAAATCATCATGCGTTGCGTGGCTTAGGGTTTATTTCAAAGCAGTTCTGCCGCAAATAGGTATCTAATCAACGCAAGTTCTTTAAAAAAAATGGGCAACTCTTTTATTTAGATTACATAATACAATAATTTTAAATTGCACTATCATTACTAATGATCTATTCGCATCCTCTATCTACATGCATTTCAAATAATATAATATAAAGCTCGATTCTATCTAGGTTGTCTCATGATCATATGTGTCATGAAAGAAGATGAAGATTTAATAAATAGTTTTTCCCTCAATTATTGAAGAATTACATGTTTACTTTATGATTTGGTAATACTTCACTGTGTCTGTGCATAGGGCAGATGCATACAAGTCGACCACGCTTGGTCGAATTTGGTTCCTACATTCATTACTACTTTAGACTACTTTAATGAGTATCTGTTATTCTGTTTTTCAAACTCTTCGTGTGAAGGACAATCGTTTTATGGGATTTGTGTGTATAACTTATGACAACAGGCACATGTAGAACTTAAAGAATTAAGAAGTTACCTAAGTATCACACTTATGTCTATATTTGTTTTTTTTCTTATTCCACCCCCACCCCCTCTACTTCATCTATAGTTTCACAAACAGAGCAAAGTCTCCGCTGATCGTGTTTGCCATTGATGGATTACCAAGCGAAGTCATTGTTGAAAATTGAAAAGCGAGGAGCTTGCCCCTAACATCAAGAGACTGAGTAAGTATTAATATAATTCGATATTTATCAAATAATATGTCCGATATAACAAATCGTGTCCTTTTCTTCTTCTGTATAAATACATTGTGACAAGTACGCGACTTCCATCAACACCCTCTTCTTCTAACTACATTTCATCTCATTCATTTTTGGTTTTAACACCGAAAACTGAAGCTAAACATTCTTGTGTAATTATTATAAAATGAAAATACATCTCTTCTCGTTTTTTTTTTGCCTGTATTTTCACCATAGGTGGGTTAAATATTTTGAAAAAATACAACCACGTGGTTTACCGAAAGTGTTACTACTTTCTAAATATTGTTTATTAGTAAAATGTACAAGATAAAGTAACAGGATACCTTCTTTAAAAGCCAAACGCTTCAGACAAACAAAACATATCCTGTGTTAACTTACACATAAAAAGATGAAACAATACGATTTTAAACACAACATGAATACGTTGTTAACTGGTTATATTAAGTCTTACTAAATCATGTAGATGTTTAACATAAATAGACAGAGAGAATGAATAGGGAAATGGGATACATTGGCAAGATCATAGATTGCTAAGCTTATCAATTTCTCAATTCGGTGGGACAAAATGATAACTTGTGACTTGAAATTACAACTTTGTTGACAAGGCAAATAATTCTTATTCTTGTTTCTAGGCGAGTGCGGAGTTCATTCCCACGACATGATCCCGTCCTTTGCAAGCACCACTTTCCCCAATCTCTGGACGATTCTAACTGTAAGTGACTAAATGGTGGCGTGTGTGCGTGTGTGTGTGTGTGTGGGGGGGGGGGGGGGGTGGGGGAGGGGTGGGGGGGGGGGGGCGCTTGCCCGGTGCCAAACGGGGTAGAGTGGGGGGGATGGACATATAATTCATGTTTGAAGTGTTCCTCCTTCCTAGTTTTCTACAATTATACCTTCAAAGAGCCATTACAATAAAAACAAAGAAATATCATAAAAATACAACACCCAATGAATTCAAAACATCACATGGAGTTCTTTTTTTAAAAATGAATTAACACAAATGCAGCTTCTTTAATGTATCTTACTCTCACTCGTTGTTAGTGCTATGTATTACTTTGTACAACTTTAATAATTATTGATAATGTATTTATACAGCTGACGTGTACTCATATCACATAATCACAGAATAAATCTGTCTCTGAAAGGACAAGAAGAGGATATGGACCCTGTTGCATAAAAATTACCATTAATGATAACTCTGCCATCAATGGTAACTACAATGGTAGCTGGACAGCCAATTAAATCAAGGGTTGCTATAGAAGTTGCCATTGATAGCATCGATGGGTTAACCCTTTGTCTGCCAGAGGAAATGCTGAACAATAGGATCTACGTGTATTGATGGTGACATAAGCCGCACGTTACAAGTTGAATTCAGTGATGTATCTATTTCGATCGATGCAGGGTCGGTACCCGCAGAGCCATGGGGTATACTCAGACTACATGATCGGGAACCTTGGGCGGGTGTTCGAGCCCAGGGTCTCGGAAGACAACCTGGAAGAACCAGACTGGTACAAGGCCAAGCCGGTGAGTTATGTCCGTCTATTTGTTCGTATGTCTGACTCTCTGTATGTACGTCGGTCTGACTGACCGTCTGTCTCTTCGCGTGTTTTCTTCTCTTTTCTTCTCCGTCATTTTCTTTGTTACACCCGTCTTTCTTAATATCATTTGTCTATGTTTGAGTTTAGTTTATTCGTCTTCCTATTCTTTTCCCGTCAAATCCTTGTTGTTTGTTTTCTTGTCCTCGTTCCATTCATGAACAATATGATTAAAAATACCTTCAGCGTTTTCGTTCGTTCTGTTCTCCCCTCTCTCTCTGTCTCTCTCTGTCTCTCTCTCTGTCTCTGTCTCTGTCTCTGTCTCTGTCTCTCTCTCTCTCTCTCACTTTCTCTTTGTTGGTTTTGTTGTATTTTGTCTTCTTGTCCTTGTTTGATTAATAAACAACTTGACTTAAAATACTTCCCATATTTTCCCCCTCCCCCCTCCCCCACCCTCCGCCCCCACCAGCTGTGGCAGACTGCCCGCGAGCAGGGCGTGATCACAGCCAGCCACTCCGTGGTCGGCAACGCCATCAAGATCGAGGAGAACGACTACCGCCAGCCCATCAACATGCAGCCCAACTACTATCAGGAGTACGACTCGTGAGTATGCGTGGGAGGGGCGTGACAGTTACGATGGCGATGACGATGACGATGACGATAATGAGACATTGATAAAGACGACGGCACATTAAAAATGTTAATGGCACATTTGCAATGATGACACCTTGTCAATGACGATCTTTACGTTGTCTTAATTAATACACGGCGTGATAGTGACGAAGATAATATCAATGACACTGACACTTAAGACTCATTGATAATGTCATTGACAATGTCCGTGGTGGCACATTGATAATGAAAGTGACGATAACGAGATATTGACAATGACAATAACATATCGAAAATGAAAGTGACACTTTGGTAATGATAACAAATTGACATTGACAATGAGAATACCAATGTCAGGTAATCCAGTTGAAGTGAAATTGAATAATAGTAAAGTTCACAATGATAATCTTTAGATCTCGAGAAAACGATGGAGAGACAGAGGGAGAGAGAAAGAGAGAGAGAGAGAGAGAGAGAGAGAGAGAGAGAGAGAGAGAGAGTGTATGTGTGTGTGTGTGGGTGGGGGGGGGGGGGGGGTGGGGGAGGGGTGGGCGGGCGTGGGAGGCATGGGTGTAGTCCTAAAGTAGTGCCAAACACGTAATTGTTCTTAGAAATATGTATGTATGTATCATACTATTCTCAATAATAAATACAACACAAGAAATAAGGCTTGAATTCACTTTTGACCTGAATCACCGAGTCATCACTAGAAATAAATGACCTAGAATAAGCAATATGACGGGTTCTCTTTCTCTTATTTGTTTATTTCCTTCTTTTTCTAGACAACTGACCCCTCAAGATATGGTTGACACCGTAATGAAGTGGATACAGCAAGAAGACGTGACCAAAATGTAAGTTTTGTGCTATTCAAATGACTTGTGCAAGTGTTATAACAAAAAAATCTTTTTCTTTCTTTAATAATCGTATAGTAAGTTCTTTGATAGTATTCTCATATCGCGATAAATCACTGGTTTTACTGATAAATCCTAATATGTGTTTTGTTTTGTTTGATAAACTCTTTTTCTTTCTTTCTCTCTTTCTCTCTCTCTCTCTCTCTCTCTCTTTCTCTCTCTTTATCCCCTTCTCCCTTGTCTCTATCTATCTCTTTCTCTCCTTCAGTCCTCAGTTCATCACAGTGTTCTTCCGGGAGCCAGGGAATACCATCAGACAGTATGGCCACTACTCACAAATAGTAGGTACCATAGGCATGATGAATATACGAATCCACCAACATACACGAAAGTTTGAGGTCCAAATCCGAGTTCAAACAATAAACACAAAGACGCAGCCATGGTATTCTGTCATCAACATGAATTTTACTCCATTCATCATGTTCACTGTTAAGTAAATCACAGGAAAACCCATACTTATGTATCACAATGACGACTATTGGATCAATTTGAGTCATGGCGAAGTCCACCCCACCCCCTCCCCTCAAGTGATTCAGTTGTGAAGATTAAAGAACATCAGGATAAAGATATTGTAGAAGAATGAGAAGGAGGGGAAGAAGGTGAAGGAGACGGAGGAGTAGACGAAGAAGAAGAAGAAGAAGAAGAAGAAGAAGAAGAAGAAGAAGAAGAAGAAGAAGAAGAAGAAGAAGAAGAAAAGAAGAACACGAACAAAAAGAAGAACAAGAAAAAGAAAAAGAAAAAATAAGAACAAGAAGGAAAAAGAAAAAAAGAAGAATAAGAACAAGAAGGAAAAGGAGAAGGAAAGAAACGAACAAACAATGAGAGTATGTACTGGAGGAACAGATTCACAATTTTTCTGTACTATCATCTCCATTGCCAGGCCAACGATACGATGACAGAGATCGATTTGGCGATCGGTAGCCTCTTGGACTACCTCGTGGGCAACCAAGATGGGAACTGCTTCAACATCATCGTGACGTCACCAGCAGGTCTCGTTACCACTTCCTGCGGCGGAAACGACTTCTCCAACGTCAGATTCTTGGACCAAGAGGTGCGACAATTGATTTCTTTTTTTCTTTTTTTCTTTCTTTCATTAAATGATTTTTCTCAAAGCAAAACATATGAACAATACCATACAATGGAATTGATAAAGCATCATCAGTGATTAATATGAGCAGTTTTACAAAGTAGGAAAAAGTAATAATAAATCACTTCATGACTGCGGAAAATGCGAAGAATGAAATATGTCTCAATTTGCCTAAAGATAAGACGAACTCATGATATTTATAATGAGGTGGGGTTTTTTTATATATGATGTAGACCTAAATAATGATAATCGATCTTGTTCACGTTTAGAAATCGATGCATTTGTATATAAACATACGAAATTGAAATACACATTAAGTGTCCAGCTGAAATGCCAAATACATGAAATACTTCATTATTTATTGTTCCTTCTTTGTGTTATTAAATGTATTGTTAATATGGACTTCATTTATTACATGATCTTTAGCAGTACGTGAATACACACGAAATCTAGCTGTATCTCAAGTTGTCGAACGTACATGTAATGTCTGTTACATAAAATAAGGATGTAGTCTAATACTTCTTTGCTTTTGTTCGAGTTGTGTGCGATCCACAATGGCCCTCCATACTTTACTGTATTGCATCGATGTTATAGTTCTGTTGTTGTCCAATCCTATTTCTCATAGTTATACATCTGATATCAGGGAACATCTACCATCTCTCCTCGTTCCATGCTTCGGTACTCACTGCACTAGTTTAGATACAGGTTTAAGATAAATCATATCTTTATGTATCTATACTTTCAATTTTCAGATTGGAAGTCTAAGTGATCTCAGCATGACACCGGACTATTTGAACTCATTCGCTCGCATTTCTATCGGTAAGAAAGGAATACAATCCTGAAGAGCCTTCCCACTATGTTTAAACGAAATATACTGTACTGGAAAGACAAAAAAAAATCTTCATTTTGAGGATTTATGACTTAATCACTAATTACTCCAAATGTGGATCATTTGAGAGCAAATAACTTTCAGCAAGTTTCAAAGATGGACAATACATGAATTTAAGACCATTAGCAAGAAGAGTGCTCACGATTACCTTTTGAAGGTTTTTTTTCGTCTTCCCAGTTTATTCCCTTTAACCATTCCAGTACCATAGGTGCATGAGATGTGTGTTAGATCATCGGGCTCCTCCTGGCATGGTACTGACAAGAGTTCATATATCATCCAAGGGCAAGGACAGTAATCTATGATTTCAAGTTAAATGCCCTTTTCCTTACATTTCTAAAGGCAGCTCTCAAAACGATTAAATCTGTAAATTTCCACTTTAAAACCCTTTTTAACTCTTTATATCCCATTGATTAGTCGAGATACTGGCAGTATTTTATCGTCCGCTTATTCTCCCACACATGTCACGCCACTAATTTACATCGCGCCAGACCACTGATTGCGCGACTCCACGAATTTGTCAGCCCGAAAAAAATTCAGGGTGAAAATTTTTGTTTGTGATGCGGCACCAACGTTAGTTGTCGGCAGATTGCTAAATACAGTCCAGGGGGTGGATGCGTTTCTGCACATGTACTGCATACAAAGCCCATAGATCGACACATGTCTGGCAAACTAAGGGTGAATGGATCCTTTGGACCTGTCATGATGTTAACTTACATGCTATTTTCAATATCATTACAATGTGTAATAACACACCTTTCGGCTTTAACAAGATTTCTACAAAATGTTTGATACTGTCGATATTTTCAGATAGTGTTCAGAATACGCATATTAAGCCGCTGTGGGTTACAGAAAATGGTGCTCTTCATGACTCGTGTGCATTATCGTTGACAAAATAGACAAATGAAGAGAATATCTGGTATTTCTAATCGTGTTAAACTCATTACATCCTTTTTAATGGTAATATAAAGGCTTTGATCATTGCTTTTGTGTTAAATATAAACGCTGATGTTCAGCACAGAGGTCCCATTTAGTGTATGTTTTAGCACACGATTTGCATTAAAGGGCATATACTGTACTGGGAACACAAAAGCCTTCAAAAAGGTGACCGTTAGCAATCTTCTTGCCAATGGTCTTAAATTCATGTATTGTCAATTTTAGAAACTTGCTGAAAGTTATTTGCCCTCAAATGATCCACATTAGGAGTAATGAGTGATTAAATCACAAATTCTCAAAATGTTCGGGCCGAACATTTGTGATTTGTGGTTTAATTGACTAATGACTACAAATGTGGATCATTTGAGGGAAAATAACTTTCAGCAAGTTTTTAAGATTGACAATACATGAATTTAAGAGTATTGGCAAGAAGATTGCTCACGGTCACCCTTTTGAAGGCTTTTCTGTTCCCAGTACAGTATATGCCATTTAAACCTCTGTTCTAATAATAGGCCGAAAATATAAACGACACAGCATGATGACACTAATTTAACTCCTTTTATTTATATCTTCTTCCATAGACAATCCGTTTAGTGATTATAATTCAGATGACCTGGTAGAGGATTTGAAGGTAAGAAAGACACATTATATTAGTTAATGGGTCAACAACTGTCATGATTTTTATGATTACGTTTATGATGATGACGATGAGTATGATAATCATAATGATGATGACGATGAATATGATTATCATAATGATGATGATGAAGGTGATAATCTTAATGATAATGATATACATATAATGATGATGATGATGATGATGATGATCATGATCATGATAGTAACAATGATGATAATGTTGGTGGTAGGAGTGGTGATGGTGATTGCTGATGACGTTGTTTGATTACTCTTTTTACGCTTCTCTTATTATTTATTTCCATTCAACAATCGTTAGCATTTCACTCTATAGCAAGCCACTCCACTCACCGTGTGTGTCTCAATGTCTTTTTGATTGGTTTGTTTTGTTTTATCTCATTCTTGCTTCCATCTAATGCGCGTCCAATTCACCGCTCCCCCTCCCCCCCCCCCCCCCCCCCCCTATCATTGCTACTCAAAGTAAGCAACACGAAATATGTTCGTATCTTACATTTTTCCATTCCCATTCAGAACACGAATATCCTTTTTTTGTATCGAGACGGATTTTTGACGAAATAATTGTTAACATAGTGCTTGTAGTTTGAAGTCACATGCAGACTACATATGTGCCTGTTGGTATGTGTGCTTGTGTGTGTGTGTGTGTGTGTGTGTGTGTGGTGAGGGGGGGGGGTAATGTGAAGTGCTACATTGTAGCTGCATGTTTGAGTGCTTTACAGCTGTTATAATAATAACATTCTTCCAATGCATTAATACCTGGGGGGAGGGGGGGGGGGGAGGGGGTATTCTGAAAACGAACTTAGGAAAAATGTTATTGTATGTGTGTGATTCTGCCTGTTATTGGGGTTTGGGGGGGGGGGGGGGTGAGTAGTGAGAGATTTCAATGCACATACTCTGTTTATGAAATCTATACCAATCTAATGCAATACTTTGCTGTTATATTGAGTATAAAGGCCCCAAACCCACACGATTGGTTTTGGTTTATCTGTTTTGCATATTTTTTGTTTGAGGTCCAAACAATGACATGAATCATATGTACTGTCATTGCTGTACCTTATTTGTGCTTTGTTTCTGTAAAACGGTTGAATAAATTGAATTGAATGTCCTCTAATCTCTGTCAGTGCCGGTTCACGGATAAGGGGTCGGTGTACACCCGCGCGGAGCTCCCGGCCAGGTTTCACTACTCGTCACACAACCTCCCCGACTCAGCCTACGTCCTCATGAATGACGGACAGTCTTTCGGAATGTAAGTATTATTAGTGTTTAATAAATTTGTCTTTGGCATACGTATGTGTTTCCAGCTGTGACGTATATTCACGTTGAGGGCATAGACTGCACTTTGTATACCTGAAACGTTAATCAAACGCGCATGAAGGCTTGATTAATCTAATACACGCGAATCGCATTTATCGGTACTATGTTGACTTTTGTTTGAAACATTGGTATGTAGATATTTTTGAAATAATTATTCTCTGTTTTTAACCATTTTGCCGTGATTTGTTTTTTATATATCAGGTGCAAACATTACAAACGACTGAACACGTTTTAAAGATAAAAAGTCAAACCAATTAAGATGTTCACAATGATACATATCCTTGTTTTTTCTTAAGGGAGGGTGTTTTCCTTTAATGTTGTTATAATCCTATGAAATATGTCTAGCGATTTGTTTTTTCTCCAGGGAATTTGGTGATTACATCTCTTCATATTGTGAGTTTGCCAGCGATGGGTACGACCCGTCAGGAGTAGAATCCTCGGTGAGTGATTGATGGAATGATAGACAGTTTAATAGATAGATAGAGAGAAAGACATATGATTAGATACATAGATAGATTAGCAGAGAGATAGAGAGATGAATAGATAGATGGGTAGGTCATTAAAAGGATCGATGTAGAGGGAGATATACTAGATAGATAGACAGTAAAATAGATTTGACCTGACAGGGGAAGTAAAGAATCTGCAGTGAGTGATAGATGGGTGAGCGGCAGTTGAATAGATTGATAGAAAGAAAGACAGGTGCATAAATAAATACAGCAGTATGTGCAAATGTAGATAAATAGGTAACAGCATAAACATGATAAATAGACAAATAGATATACACAAATTAATATATGTAGATAGTTGTGTATATGGATAAACATATGAATATAGGCTACAGTAGATATATAGCTAGATGAATATTTGTATTACTTTGTCTGTTCTCTCTCTCTCTCTCTCTCTCTCTCTCTCTCTCTCTCTCTCTCTCTCTCTCTTTCTCTCTTTCTCTCCCCTCTCTCTCTCTCTCTCTCTCTCTCTCTCTCTCTCTCTCTCTCTCTCTCTCTCTATCTCTCTCTCTCTCTTGCACTCTGTCTATCTGTCTGTCTCCCTGTCTCTCTCTCGCTCTCTCTCTTTCTCTCTCTGTCCCTCTGTCATTCTGTATCTCTTGTATATTTATATATATATCCTCTAAAATGATTATGTTTGTCCTTTCTGACACTCTTATTCCGTTCATGTGTATTTTAGGCTGTCTTTATCGGATTCGGCCCAAACTTCAAAGATAACTATGAGGCGCAGGAATTCTACACCATGGACGTATATAACCTCATGACAGGTAATGCTCCTCATGATAATGTAGTTCCCTCCATATTTTTCTAACATACAATCTCGATTGAGTTCTGCAAAAGAGATAGCGATACAGAGACACTTTCGTGAAGTTTGGGGGAAAGTAAAAGAAATATTATTAAGGACATGGTGAGTTCGTCGTGAATTTGTTTCCCTTTTGTAGGAAGGTTTCTATCATAATCATTATGGGAATACCACTCTCACAAGCGTGATTGATCTCTAGTTAAACGCTGAAAATTTTCATTTTATAAGGCCTCTTGAAAATGTATCTTGAGATAAATATGTTAATGTCACCATCGTCGCTAAGATTTTCATATCGTTTAATGCCTTAAGACAAAATAAGATGAAATATTGTCATTTTTAATTCCTATTTTATCTTCCAGTAATAAATGTATAAAATGGGTTGTTCATTATAGAATGTTTATGGGCGCACCTAACACACATTTGACCTGTCTTGTGCCCCATCCTTGTTGAGTGAAGTCTGTAAAAAGTAAATGTTGCAGAATGTGAATCCCTCGTGTGACGTACAACATGATGATGTATAAGAAGTGCAGTAACAGCGGTACCTGAATAATTAATCATTTTGGTCATCACTTGTTCTGAGCCCGCATTCACTGTCCCTGCTTATTTACTATATTTACAGAGCTCCTAGGCGTGACGGCAGAGCCGAACAATGGCACCACGGGGGCGCTGCGCTCCATGCTAAGCAGTGGGGGCAGCGAGACGCCTACGCCCTCCATTCAATCTCAGTGGGGAAGCTGCCCTATGACTCGTCTCGCCTCATGGCTGACTACAAAACGGGGTGTACCTGCCTGCCCGGCGCGGTCGGGGATGCGGATGCTGATGATAGGGGTGCAGCTGTATTTGATACGCAGGCCAGTGCGGGTATGTAGTGTCCCTATCCGTTTTTTTCACTTTTACCTTCTCCTCTTCCTCCTTCTTGTCCTTTTAATTCCCTTTCTTTTCTCTCTTCCCTTTTCGTGCATCTGCTCCTCCTCCTGCTCCTCTTGCCCCTCCTCCTGATCCTGCTCCAGCTCCTGCTCCTCCTGCTCCTCCTCCTCCCCTCCTCTTCCACCTTTTCCTCCTCTTCCTCCTCCTCCTCTCCTCCCTCCTCCTCCTCCTCCTCCTCCTCCTCCTCCTCCTCCTCCTCCTCCTCCTCCTCCTCCTCCTCCTCCTCCTCATCCTTCCTTCTCCTCCTCCTCCTCCTCCTCCTCCTCCTCCTCCTCCTCCTCCTCCTCCTCCTCTCCTCCTCATCCCTTCCTCCTCCTCCTCCTCCTGCTCCTGCTCCTCCTCCCCTCCTGCTCCTCCTCCTGCTCCTCTTCCTTCTTCTCCTTCTTGTCCTGTTAATTCTTCCTCTTTTTCTTTTCCCAACTCCTGCTCCTGGTCTTCCTTCTCACTTTACTCAATTTCGCTTTCCTCTTCATCCTTCTTTTCTTCTCCTACTCTTCTTCCCTCCATCTACCCATCCTATTCTCCTTTTCCACCTCCCCCTCCCTTCCACTTATCTATCACTCCATCTTCTTTATGTCTTCTTCAAATATGTCATGCGATTTTAAGTTATATCAATGTAGCGGGACGTCTAATTGTGACTAGTTCGAAATATAACGAGTGATGTTTGCAGAAGAAAAATGATTGCAGAAAAACCCAAATGAAGAGTGAATTGATAAGTGATAAGAATAAAACGATTTGTTTTCAATCCCATTTCTATCATAATTTTCATTTTCAGCCGAGCGTCATATCCCATTCGGATCTCCTCTCCTCTATACGAGTCCCAGTCAAGACTCCGCATCCAGCTGTTTACTGTACCAAGACAGCTACGTACTCAACTTTGACACGGCTCTCACTATTGGCAAATACGTCTCCTTCACACTGGCGTCTGGGGTGAGTCTAAGCAGCTATTCTGTGACACAAAGTTATGTCTCTTTACTCAATTTTTAGAATGTGTAGATATGTTGATATTTTGATTTGTATAGAAGTATTCTTTCGTCTCTGATCGAGTTTGTTCTGATTATAAAATATATTATACAGCTTTACTTTATACATAGTACCCATAGTACATTCTGTTAATAACTACTTCATTATCAATGAAATTCTCAAGACGCAAATTCCTCAGGTGTACTATGTGCTAACTTCAGAACAAAGTTCGTAAAGCCGATTTTGGGCAATCAAAAATGGTAAATGCTTTGTGCAACACCTTGTATCAACACAGCTTTTTTACATGTCGTTTTCTATCATTTCATGATAACTGTTTTTAAACACCCTGTAGTCATGGTAATAACACATTTCTGTTGATTTATGTAGTACTCCACCGTGAATGTTCAAGAGGACTGTGTTCTGACCGACACTCGCCTGGACATAGGCCAGAACCCATCGTGTTTAGCCTACACTGACCCCACGGCTGTCCTCTCCCTGGCTCCTGACGTCACAATGTCCTTTTTGTTACAGCCAGGTAAGTATTGTGTCTTCATGAAATACATATCAATCATACTTACCCATCTTGTAATTTATGCAGAGGTTGTACTTTTAGATACACAATTTGCTAGCTTTGATAATGTTTTTTTTTTCTCACACTCTCTTTGTATGAAGTATAACATATAACATACTTATCTAATTATATATATGTATATGTATATATGAGGATATTGTATGATGTTGATACATTTATATATTTCTCTTTATCGATATTGACAGCGATGTCTGTTGGTAGCTCAGACGCAGGTCTTATATCATCCAATATGCTCCCGCTCTACCTTAAGTTTGAGACCGGTAAGATTTCTTCATTTCTGTTTTTCCATTTTCTACTTCATAGACCTGAAATTGTACATTGGTTCGATCTTTAGCTCAGTCAAACATTTACTATTACTATCAGTTTTTATATGATTATTTGCAGTGTCACTGTGAAACTATTCCCATTATTTGTATGTCAATATAAAGGTACATTATGACTTATGTATCACGACGAGACTGTTTTATGACTCTTGTATCATAATACGACCTATATCACGTTAAAACTATAAAATGACTAATGCGTAATGATAAAACTTACATAACGATTCTTGTCATAACACATAACTTATTTCATAACTCTGAAAGAAAGTTCCAATGCTTTCCCTTTATATATTCTCACTTTATTTACGATTTATTCTCTTTGAGCATCTCCTTTCAGAGCTATTCTGAGAAAATAATCCAATAATCCTTTTGAGGACATCACACTTTGTATAATGTGAAAATGCATTGTATGTTATGAAGCTTTATTACTATGACAATTATTAAGCTACTATATTAACTTTAATATTTCAGAGATCTGGGCCCCACTGGTGAACAACTACCGGTCTTGGTCTGATCTCTTCAACACTGACGACCTCAACATCGTCCAGGGTCCCATCTACGACGTCGACAATGACGGCATCGCCGATGACCTTGCTCAAATATCTGCTTCGTAAGTATGATCTGGGCATTCGCTTGATAAGGCGTGGGGTCATGTTCTTGACGCATGTTTGATAGGAAGAAGCTCGGAAATATGAGAACTTTTATTTTGAAAGGTACTCGGTAGGGATGGTGAAGATAGCACAAACTGAAATCATCACAGAAGTGTTCGATCGTGATGGCATGTCCTGTTCTTGTTTGAATTCAAGACCGATCATGGGGAAGGATTTAGTGAAATTATAGCCGTGGAAATTAAACGAGACTGGGACTCATTACCTATAATCAGTTATACTTAAATTAGAATATTTCACAATGACTAAAAGAGCGAAAATGTACTAATAAATGTTTTGCTCGTTTTCGGTTTATTTTAGACGTTGTTAGATGTTGTTTATTATATATCTTCAAAAAGATAAACGACCTGTTCAATTTGATAAGCGTTGCTTATACATGTACCTTCAAAAAGTTTAACAATATGTACAACTTGTTGCTTTGCAGTGAGTCGTGGGCGGGCCTGACGGCGGTACCGACCCACTTCTACGTCGTCGCTACGCGCTGCGCTAACAACAGCGCCCTCTCCACGTGTGCCCCGGAAGAGCTGGAGGTACAGGCCTTTATCCTGCCTCACAACAACAAGGGGCTGCCATGTCAGGTAAGGCTGGAGATGGTGCACATAATGTGATACTATAGTTTCTGAATGTTGTTGTTCCATCTTGAGTCAATTGTATTCACTTGCGTAATGGGCTGCTATGTTTATGATATAATGAGACTGATAGTGGGTGTATTTCAAAATGGAGTTTCACTATTTCCAACTTCCAAAGAAACTTCAAAAATGATGGTAGAAGTGGTTAAGACTATGGGATCTGTAAGCCACGGGGTGTTGTTTCGCAATCACCAAAACCTTGTTTAATATTTGCATATCATAATTGAATCATCTAAAATTCAAGTTAAAACCAAGTTAAATGCAGGCCTGATTATCGATTACATCATGATTACGCCCCTCAATAATAGTATTGTGGATATGAATATATCCATTATATATATAAAAGTCTGTAAAAACGCTGCTCTCACAAACCATACACTGATACTTTCATTCTGTGAATATAGGAACAGAGTACATACATACAGACACAACTACATACATACATCATACCACACACGCCGAGGTACGCCCATGTAAACAACACAGATGTAACATGATAAACCATATAATACGCTATATATGTCTCTGTTGAAACAACTTTATTCATCTGGACAAAAATCATACAAATATTTCTGTGTTAATTCAAAGAAAATATGAAGTTTGTGGTTTATGTATGTACATGAAGTTTGATCATAATGGAAATACACTCGAAATATGTTTCATAGAGAAAGAACCATAAATGTTTGTTTATTTACAGCAAAATATGTAGACATACTACCTACAAATATACAAAATGAAAATGAGATAAACATATCGTTTGAATGCTTCTTAATTAAAGTTTTAATATACACTTAAACGTTTACAATCGTAAAGACTCCAGTTGCACATTATGCCTTGCTATGCACACATTCATTGACAATTATAAACACACATACATGCGCAGAAATAAAGAAACATGCACGTACCCAACCCAAACAAATACACACACACACAAACTCGCACGTGCTTATTATAGTACTTTAAATCATCAATTTTTTTTTTCTTGCCCCCCCCTCCATCTCGCTCTCTCTCTGTCTCACTGTCTCTGTCTCGCTGTCTGTCTCTCTGTTTGCCTGTCTCTCTCATCACAGTCCTCTATGACGCTAGACGACTATCTGATGGACTGCCGCGCATCTTTGAGTGACGTCGAGATGCTGACGGGACTCGTCTTCTTCCCTGATTGGTCAACCTCAAGTGACATCAATATTAGAGACACCATCATGCATATGAAAATGCAGGTCCCCTATACCCTTTGGATGAACTGATTTTTTTCACAGAATCACGCTTTCACATTTCATAGCTTTGAAATCAAATAACACAATTGTCACGGCCTTATTAAAGAAAAACCTGCATTTAGCAATAATTAAGCTATGACCTGGAACATGTTGCATATAGGTTTACAATTATTGTACCTTACCATCAATGGTAACCCTCATGGCAACAGCCAATGGGCTCTCATCATTGCAGCTGTTGTCAAAGTGGTTACCATTGATAGTGAGTTACAATAATTTAAAACCTACTGTATATGAAACATTGCCCTTGGCTCTGTTTGTTTATATTCCTTTAATATTACTAATAAAGTGATCTTTAAAAAATACCACAATATGGTAGTTTGATGATTTGCATGTCGTGTTGAACACATATTGAACAATTTGTGTTCTGAACATAATGGCGCCCTCTGGGATTATTTTTTGCAAAGCTTGACGAACAATGCATTTCCAAATTCATTTCTCGTTAAGCATGTTCAGAAAAGCTTTTATTTTCTTTGTCATCCCATGGTCTGTAAAATTGCAATGATATTATGCTGTGTGGGATTAAATTATTTTACTCAGTTTATCTTATGTGATAATTTTTTTTTTTCTTACTGCACAATGCCTAGCTTTTTTCAACATTCGAGTAAAATAAGTCAATTGAGATGAAATATCAGATTATACTATGCACTCTATAGATAAATTAATTTCTCTAGCTGATTTGGTGTATACTTATAAGGTTTTTTTATCATGATTATACTACGTTACGGTATCTTATTGTAAGATACATAGATGGATAAATTCCAGAATTTAATTTGTGAGTGTTGTTTTATTATTTTGTCTCTTCTTTTTGAGGATGGCCAGAATATAATGAGTCTGTTTGTCTTTGTGATCTTGTTCTGGTTTGTGTATCATATGCAGTACTTTCGTTACGATCAAGAATTCGTTAATGTAATGATTTTTTTTTGCAGAGACTGGCTGTCTCTTGCTTGTACATCAAATAAAATTGATCAATCTGTAAGAACAAAAACGCTGAGATAAAAGAGAATGTTGTTTAGATGGCATGTACAATGTTGAATTAGAGAATGAATATTGCTTCATATCAGGAACTGTACAAATAATAGCCGATGACGTATGCTGCGTTGTATATTTATTAGGAATCTAATGTCATTGTTTTTGTATGTATTGAAGGCAATTACTTTAATAGGAGACAAACATATGGTTTCTATGATTACGTTTTCTTTCATTTCACGATGGCGGTATATGATATCATTTCTCATTTTCATTAAAAGCTACTGTATAGCGTAGGTAGTGTGTACCTTTGGAAAGAAATCAAACACACTCTTATTAGATATTGTGACATTTATGAAAAAGACGCACACACATAAATACACATACAAATGCAAACACACTAATATACAACAACATTTCAGTAGCCTTGCATCTGCCTTTTCATGGCATTTCTATGTGAAATCGTGCCTTTCGAAGGTGAAAATCACAAGTTCTTAGATTTTGAATAGAAACAATTTTTTAAACATTTTACCTTATCATTATCATTACTCTATCACGTATAAAGTAAAAAAACACTAACTTATCATCATTCCTAAATAGATACACTTTTCTGTCTTTTTTTTTCTTAGCTTTGATCCTTTTATACAGATATCATCTCGGAAAGTAACAAATCTTGTTCTTTGATTTGATTTCCATATATGAAATGTTTGTGAACTTGTATGTGAATGTGCCAACCGTTTTGATATAATTATGGTGCCGGTTTTTACAAGGTAAACAATGACGTGAAGTGTACACTATAGAATATAGCACTTGCCCTTATTAAGAACATTTTTATAATAGAACTCTGTAGGTAAAGTTTGGGGTGTATGATAAAAAAGGGTGATCTGGTGATGCTTCTTTCTGAATCGTCTTTTTAATTTTGATTGTGAAGAATGTACGAAATGGTTTGTACATATTTCTTAAATATATTTCTCATCGAAGACAAAACCTGTTTCTTTAGATTTTAAGACTTATTCGTAATTCAGACTGGTCCTTTGCACAATTTGGGAAAGGGAATCTGGGAGAGAGAACGAAGGAAATTATAGAAGAACGAAAGGAATGAAGAAAAGAAGAGAGAGAGAGGGGGAGAAGAGAAAGGGAGAGAGTGAGAGGGGGAGAGAATGGAGAGACCAAGGAAAGAACAAAAGAGAAAGAATACATAAAGAAGTGAGAACGAGAAGGGGGATGAAAGAAAGAGAATAAGATAAAAAGGAGGGAGAAGAGAGCGGAAAGCAGGGAGGTAAGGAAAAGAGAAAAATAGAGGTGTGATAAAGCGAGGAGTGAGAAAGGGAGAGCGCTAAAGACATACAAATTTTAAGTGGGAGTGTCGAGTTTTCCATTGCATTTCATGAATATGGGATTATCAAGCAAAAATAGAAGCTGAGATGAAAGGCACTCCATGGATAGAATTGCAAATGGTAATCGTAAGATATGTCACAAGTTCACCCTAAAAAAAATCATAGCCTACTGTAACAAACGCTGTCTAATCGTAACGTTGTACTCGTCAATAATTCGGATTGGTTCGGCAACTGTCGGATGGAGACTCGGGAGCTCGGCCCCGCCGTTGGCAGTCTTCGGCGGCTCGAAGGCAAAGTTCTTCACCAGGGTCCCGAGGACCACGAAGAGTGACGTCATTGCTACCTTGTTGCCCAGGCACGTGCGAGGCCCGACGCTGAAAGGCAAGAAGTCAGCGGGGATACGGACTGAGTCAGCCTCATTCAAGAAGTTTTCTGTAGTAATCAAAATAAATAGGAATAGCAATATTTCATAAATCATAAAAGTAGTGTTTCCGATTTGCAGACACAATACATCATGTACAACATTGAATGAACTATAGATGTAAGCAATATTACATGAAGGTCCAGCTTGTGGGACCTGAACATTCTTAATGATGTCGAATCAAAATATGCAACCCAAAACAATGCTTCAAATAATGATATTGTTTGCTCACAAAAGGTAGCGGTTATAAACAATAATATGGGAAAGTCTACCCTTAAGTCAAATTGGATTTGGATATAGCAGGAAATGAAATAAACATATTAGTGAAGGTTTGACGAAAATCTGTCAAAGAACATTAAGAAAATAATGGTTTTTTTTTTAATTCATAACTTTGTGACGTCATGTGCGACTTGCTGTTCTATTACTGTGTGCTGTATGATTCCGTACATTGCCCCTTCTATGAATTTTGATGATGGAATAAATCTATTCCATGGATGTAGAAGTGTAAAATATATTTATGATGATGTATCAAATTCACAGCTAAAATGGTACACACTAATCGTTTAAAACTTTTACTATCGACAAAGCAATAGTACACAATCCATATCAGAGTATCTCGCATGGGACATCACAAAATTGAGAATTTGACGATTTCATAACTCTGTTATGTTTTGACGGATTTTTGTCAAACCTTCACTTATTTGCTTCTGTCATGCTCGGTATTTTTCTAAATCAAATTAACTTCAAAATGGACTTTCCCTTTTACCTCAATTCAACTACATGTATCCGCCAAACCCATGGATAAACTCACCGGGGTTGAAGTTCCAGGGGTCCTTCCATTTCTGTGGGTTGTGATGAATCCACCACAGATTACAGAACACCATTGTCCCCTCCATGACGTCATAGCCGCACACCTGGGAGTCACGTGATACGCGGTGCGGACCATTCAGCGACGAGAACGAGCTGCGACGCAGCGTTTCCAGCACCGTGGCTTCCAAATAAGGCATTCTTACGCGGTCGCGCCAAGAGGGCGTGTCATCGGGGGAAAGGACACGCCTAATCTCTGAGTAGAGTCGGTTTTGAACCTGTCGGACAAAACAATAAAAAACGAAAAATGATTATCTACCTATTTGTATGTCCTTATGTTATAATTAATGATACTTAATGATCTGTTTGGATTTCCAGATTGCTTTCGAGAAGAAAATTACCGAATCAGACTTTCGGAGATTATGGTCATGATAATTCGCAACTTGCGATAAAGAGATCATTTTGCAAGAGGCCCTTGTGGAGGGAGAGAACGCAACAAACCCACGAACGCCTATAAAAGCATACAGGGCTAGGTATACAATAATATGATTATATATACAGGTATATATATATATATATAGAGAGAGAGAGAGAGAGAGAGAGAGAGAGAGAGAGAGAGAGAGAGAGAAGGAGAGAGAGAAGGGAATGGGATGGGGAGAAAAGAACTGGCGTAAGGCACACGGCAGGAGATTATATTAAAAATAGGAGATAGAGAAGACTTAAAAACTAAACAGTACGAAGTAAGAGAAGGAAAATTCTTTTGAAAAATAATGAGTTATGAATTTTGACAAAGATGCGTCAAAGTTACGTCAAGGTAAAGCACCCTCTCACCTCCGGGTAATGCATGAGGTACGCAATGGCCCATCTCAGCGTCTGCACCGTCGACTCGAACCCGCCTGCGAACACCTCCCACATAGCCACCACGATGGCGTCTTCGTCCATCATCTCGCCGTGGACCTCGTCGCCTCCTCCGACGCTGTCCGACGCACTATGCGCGATGACGTTTTGATTCGCGTCTTCTCCGAGACCAGCAGCGCCGTTGCGCGCCGGCGTTGCGTCAATGGCGGATCCGCCCTTTCTTTTGCCGCGTGCTTCCGATTGGTAGCGCAGCATGACGTCCATGAGGTCCCGGGTGACGTTGGGGTCGAAAGTGGTCACGTGGTCCTCGTACTCGCGTTGGAGGATGACGTCACGAGTAGCGATTACGTCTTGGATTCGTTCAAAGCGTTTCCATGGTAAGACCTATTCACGAAACAAAAACAGAAAATAAAAAAAAGAAACTAGCAGCATTGTGTTCGGGTAGTAATATCAAATGTGTGATTTGCGTTGTCGATTGAAAATCTGACATTCAACCTATCATAATATTTGGAGATGTGTTTTTTTCTCGTTTTATAATGCATTGCAATAAGCTGGCGTCAATTTAACATTATCATGCCATTACAGAGCACACACACAATCACGCATACTTGAATCCGTTATAAGATAAAATCATCAAAGTACGCATGCACCCGAAATCAAAAGAACTCCAAACAATGCTAGAAACAAATATTAACTCTTAGAGGTGTGCGTTTCTCGTGCAGTGCCACTGCACTATTGTCATGTCTGCTTGTCTGCGCCTTTGCTCCACAACAATGGCAATCCAAATACTCTTCAAAAGAATATCTGGATCATATTTTAGTCACACGCGATCTGAATATCGCTTTTATCAACACTGACCGTTTTTATGGACCAATGTGAAGTGTTCTTCCACGCGTAACTTAAACAAGGGTAAACAATAATAGAGAACGAACTTTGTCTTCTTCAAGTCTTTAGTACCAAGGTTTCCTGCAATTTTTGATGGATGTGTGACTATTTATTTTTATAATAGGCCCATAAGAACACAAGCGTTGAAGAGAACGTGAAGCAGACACACCATTACACACAAACTCACACCCACATATATTTAAATACTACACAATGCGCGCACTATACACACATACAACAAACAAACATACAAACACACCACACACTTGCTTGACACACAACATACGTACACACGCACGCACTCACACATTCGCACATAGCCTCATACATCCCAACAGCACACACAAACACACATGCAGGCACACACACAAACGCATACACACACTCACACATACACACACACGCACACACACACACACACACACACACACACACACACACACACATACATCTCATCCACACTTGAACGCGCGCTTCCCCGGCCGCACTTACGCAAGCGCGCGCCCGAAATCTGGTTCTATATTTCTACAGTCACTTTTCTCTATTCAACCTAGCGAGCACGCAGCACGTAAAGTACAAATCCGCACCGACTACAATACTTGGCAAACTATTTACAAGCTAATATTGAATTATTACCGCCGTGTGGATAAAAAAAAGTTCAGAGTTTTTTGCGACATTGTTATCTCCATTGACTGTGTGACACGGCGGGTGACAGGAGACATAGCTCATGTTTGAATAGGTGGCACTAATCCATCATCATTACTAGGCCGCCGTGAGGACGGGCCTGTCGGGGTAGCCTGGCTTCCAGTCTGTTGGATATTTCTCACCTACACTAATCAATAAAGAGGTCTGGCTGCAGTAGACTAATCATTCTCGATTACTTCCCCGGCTCCCCTAACACTGGGAAAAAGCAGACTGCTTAGAGTGCTAGTCTTTAGAATACTAGACTTTCTTGTAAGTTTGGATCAGAAATATATAAATATATAATTATATTAAAAAAAGTTTGGATCAGAAATATTCAACAGCCTGGACGTCAGGCTAGTGAAGAATAGGATACATAGGGTGACGTACTTTGCGACGTCTAGGACTGTTTGATATACGAGGGGTTCTGTATAGCGTGTCGCTACGAGGCTTTAGCGTGTGGAAAAGCCACCTGCCTAGCCTACATTGGCGAATGTGTTTGTCCCCTCCCCTCTCATTAGCCTATCTCAACATGTTCACACAATAGCTTTCCACAATTCAGTTGGAAGTTCTTTTAGCCAGTTTAGAGCCACAACATTTCAACATTCCAGAGAATTCCCTTATCATTATCACGAAAACCCTTGATTTAAAGTTTGTTAATTTCCCCCCGTCGAATTTCTCGAACTGCGCAAGGATAACGTTATCAAATAATGCTTGAGTGTATTTATTTGTAAAATATTCAAAAAAGGTGCAGTGCCTTCAAAATTGACCGTACCTGAATAACTTTTCTACAAAGTCCAATTATGAAGCGAATATTGAGATACTTAGCGAATGATTGAAATTACCCACTGTTGTGCTTCTGTGATGACAATCAATGATTTTGTGACATAATCACATGATTTATTTTGCGCCTCGTAAAGTTGGTATCCGTTTAGTACGCGCTGTAAGTTAAACCACCGTTAAGAAAACGGGCCATTTTGTGAACTACGAACTTTGCAGTGACCAAGGATTCAAATGATTACAAAAAAAAAACTCTTTATAGTTTGCCTCTAAAGATCCGTTTCCTTTAACATGTTTAAGAAAGCAAATAATGATGTTCCTAACAAGGATATGTTCGTGTTATCGACATAATCATACTCGCATGAAAAAGCTGCCGGCCGCTAAAAGTGTGATGTTTCAGACTTATATTTTTATAAGTATCTGTATGCTCTACTACATTTCAAGCCGACCCGTCCATTAACCCATTTGACTTGTACACGTCAATGTATATCCATGATTGGCCTGAGTAAGTTTTCATGTTCATGTTATTAAGAGTGAAGTTCTCAAACGGTATTTTTACCTTTTTCGGTCGTATTACTTTTCACATAAATTTAGATTGTTTGCCTTAATCGCTTATCATGATCGTAAGAAAATCGAACTACTTTGATTTTTAAGTTGCATTTCGCTTTCTATGCTTTTCTAGCACTGATTATGGATATGGAACTCCATCGATTGGCGTCTTTATCCCTACTTTTGGCGCACGACGACGTATTTCGGCTTATATGCATGCACACAGTTGCACACGGGACTGGGTAGGGAATAGCGAACCAGCTAACCAGCCACCCGTCATAAATATCGAAAATGGGCTCGAATTTTGCCAGGTTTGGCGTGTTTGCTTGGGTGTCGAGCGATAATGGTTTCCGTAAAGATTTTGATTAACATATGCAACTAATTATATGTGAGGGCAAATTCAAAGATGCTCTTGATATCAATAAACAAAACAGGTTTACAATTATTTTAAAGAGGAAAATGGTTAAAGCTTTCGCTAACATTTTAGTTGTATGGCTGAGTATTATTTATAGTATAGTATAGTATCGATTTAGTTCTATTAATTGATTCATTCTTATTTATTATTTTTATTTTTATTTTTGGATACTTGAACCATTATCAAATTTTTCAATTTTCTCAAAAAGATTTGTATCACTTCACCTGTGCATTTGGCACATCATTAGAAACGCATACCTCTATGAAAAAAAATCCTTTATCAGAAAGAGAACAAGAGCAATTTATAGAATAATGCAGCACACAACATATTGGCGAGCACCTCGCACGTGACGCCACAAAATAAAAATGTCAAAAGATCATAACTTGCTTAACCTTTAACAGATTTTCGTCGAACCTTCACTAATACGTCTATTTCATAATTCTGCTTTTCTCAACTTAACAAATCAACTTAACTACAGGGTGGACTATCTTTTTAAGTCTGTTTTAATATTTAGCGTCTCGGCGTCTCGGACAGTGTGCTCAGGTAGTGAAGGGAGTCGAGGTGGTTCTATGTAACCCGGATTTATGTATATTTTGTCGATATCATACTTGATTATCCAAAAATTCGAAACTCATAAAAACCAAGGTTATTCTTTAAAAAGATAGAAGAAGAAACACGGATATTCAGAAATCCTAAAATACAAGAACGCTCAATAATCCGAAAACCAAAAAAGATCCTATAGTTTATTTATTAAGTGTATTTCGATAATTAGACATGTACATGCATCATCAACATGATAATAATACTACACACATACCTACAGCTATACCATTTTATAAGCACAAACTCGCTGTGGTTTAGTTTTCTGACTTACCCCTATCATCCGTCTTTTTTAATATCAATTTCTATTTACAAATAGATTTTGAAAATAAAGTAAGAAATAAATATGATGATGGAGAAATGAAGCGCGTACTGTGTGTTACAATCAAGTTACACTGGAGTAATTAATAGGACATGTAGGAAACAGAAAGAAAACAAATGAGAAAGTTCTAACCGAAAATTTTCCAAAAGTAAATAAATCTTACTTTCAGGAAAGGGAACAAGTCAACAGGATGACCCGGCTTGAAGATCTCCTTCAGCGACTGGTTGGCGTTCACGAACGCCCACAGCTCGGCGTCGTCCTCGTCGTAGCGCCGGTTAAAAGACAGCTTGCAGATGACGTTGACCATGGTGATGACCAGGCGCTTGTCCAGCTTGGGAACAAACGGGCCGCAGTCATTGACGAGACTCTTGCAGAGCAGAGAGGCTTCGGCCGCGATCGCCTCCTCCAAGAGAGAACGGCCCGGTGTTGGCGCGGGTGACGATGCCGATGTCGATTCCGGCGTTTCGACGGCTTCGGTGCTGCTGGTAATCGTCGTCGCCGACGGCGCCGTCATGAGGTACTGGCGGAGGGCGGATGAGATGGTGCGCTTGTACTTTTTCCAAGACGGTGAGAAGTCTCCGAAGGCGACGCCGTGGTTGCCGCGGGAGAGAAGGGACATGGTGTACAGGAGTGGCCGGCCGGAGAAGTCGTCGGCTCGCTTGACGAAGGCCTCCCGGACGGCGGCACTGCTGCTCAGGACCAGTATGCGCTGTGGGCCGATCCTGGCGGCGAAGACGTCACCTAGGTCCGCGGCGTGCTTACGAAGTTTCTCGTACGGGGGTTCGGGCCCGGCGAACAGGGATATGTTGCCCAGCAGGGGCCAGCCTCGCAGCTCAGGCGGCGGATGTCGACATCGCCTGCGTTCTCCGATTCGACCAACGAAAACCTTCGCCACGAGAAAAGACCACAACACCAGCAAACACACTGTAAGTAAGGTCAAAGCCATGATTTCGTTCGTAGCAAAATTGTCGAAAGCAGTTTGAAAACTCTTGGCTGATTTTTGAAAATTGATTTCTTGACGACATTCACACCGGTATTTAAGGAGAAAGACTGTCATAAGATAATAAGCGAATATCACGTGATTCGTGTCCCTTTTGGGGGAAAGGTTTTTTCTTTTTGTTCTTCATATCTCTTTGTTGGTTTTTGTATGTGTGTTTAGTATAGGGCGCCATCTGTACTTTATCGTAAGTGTTGGGACGTGTCGCATTGGCTCTTTACACAATCATGACAAAAGTACAGTCGACCCGTCAAGTTGGACTAGGAACCCTCTCATCTGTTGGCCTGTACTTTTCGTAGGTCTTTCTTTTTGTCTCCGTCTGCCCTCCCATGTTGATTCGGGCATCCCATCGTACTTTGCCATCGATTAAATCACCAGCACTGATACCCATCCATGATTTATTGATTTGCGATACGATCGGGTCATAAAGACCGTGATAATGTTGTAGACTGCGAACGAAATTGTATATTACACGATCATTTGTTTATTTTCTATTTTCCATCCGCTCGGTTATGACATGTGTTATTTATAACATTATATGAATCAATGGTCTAAAGTACATCAGTAAAAACACCGTTAAGTTTTTAAAGTGCCTTTTGGTGCGTGATTGGCTGCGTAATGATGTAGAGTCTTTATATTCAAATTTTGGATAGATGCAATAGCGAGGCAACCATAAACGACTTCTTAGAGTAGGCTGGCATGGGACGTGTCATATTAGCTCATGACAAAAGTACATTCGTAACAGTCCACCGGTCGAGCTAGATCATGCTCTAAAAACACTTATTTCACACAAGTCCTGTTAAACCAAAAGAATAATCACTAGGAATTCGAAATAGAAAGGCATCACTTCACTTATTTCTTTTTCTCATCATTTCCCTATATTTGTGTCTATATATCTATCAAGAAACATTTGTTTTCCTTCCTCTCCGCAAGTCCACTTTTCTTTCTGTTTCTTTCTCCTCTCATATTTCTCATTTCACGTGCTCGCTATCTTTGATGTTTTTCTTTTGTATGAGTTTTTCTTCCTACAGTGTATTTCCGTATTCGCACTTGTTGACTTCTTAGGTCTTGTTCCCTATTTTCTTCTCTAATATTTTCTTCCTGTTCACCTTGATCTTTAATTTTTATTTTCTCCACATCAAACACTTTTTGTAATTTTCCCATTTTTCCCTTTTCTTTATCTTTTTTTTTTTGGTTTTTCACTCATGTTTTTCTTTTCGTTCCAGTTATCCTTCTTCTTCTGGTCCTTCTGCTACTTCTTTAAATCTTACTTCTTTTTTTCTATTATTTTCTTCTTCGTCTTCTTCTTCTTCTTCTACTTCTTTCCCCCTTCTCATCCATAATGATTTCCTTCTATTGTCCCGGCTCTTCTTCATGTCTCTTCTTGTTCTTCTTTATTTACTTTCCCTCTTCATCTTCAATGCATTCCTCAACTCCTTGGGTCACCACACACGACACGATCTGATCAGCCGAGTGACTCAACACCTAGCTACATCTTAGCACCCGCCATTGGACTTGTGCAAGCAAGTGACGTCACATTTCCCATCGTATGCCCTTTGCGAATGCAGAATCGTGACAAATTCGTGTCGTCTGCGCCCCTGTGATACCCGGTAATATCATGATCCCCGCTTGAGATCATTCGAGCAAGACGGCTCCCCCAAAGTACAGGTGACCTGTCACAAAGCGAATGGACTAAGAACTGTACACTTGTCTCTTGAGTGTATTCCTATCTCCTCGAATCTTTCTCATCTGTTTGTTTTAGTCGCTGATAATATTCCACTTCAAGACCCCGCAAGTACACAATGACCTACAAAGAATGATTAATGGCTTTACACCAAATAAAAGTAATAACAAAGATTATGACGGAATCGAGTTGGCACGAACTCCCTTTTAAAGTTGTTCGTGACGGAAGAATGAAACGCTCCAGATACGTGCTCATAAATTATGCGATCATGTTGTAGTACGTATTGCAAGGACTTTCACCTCGTTCCATACTTTTGGGGTGAGAATAACAGTTGGCATGAATGTTGATGTACTATTGGGGCTACAGACTTCAGAGTACTGAGAGTCACGTGTATACCTTCGTGTATAGGTACTAGTAGAACTGATGGGGTACGTGCGTTTGTGTGCGGGTGCGGGCGCGCTCGCGCGCGCGCGCGTGTGTGTGTGGGGGTGGGTGTGTGTGTATGTGTAATTTTAAGGAGATATTAAGTAAAATAAAAAGACTTCTAGGGTGGTGGAAGGAAAGAGATTTGAAATTGATGGGTAAAATACATCTCTTAAAGACATATGCATTGTCAAAATTAAACTATGTTTCATCACTTATAGTGGTTCCTCAGTGGGTATATGATGAAGTGGAAAAGATTGCATTTGAATTTCTATGGTGTGGAAAGGATCGAATAAAAAGAAAAATAATATGTCAGAATTATGAGTACGGTGGGCTAAAAATGAGTAACTTTAAGCTATTTGTCAAAGCACAACGCATTATGTGGGTGAAACGTTTATTATATGGAGAGAAGAATGTTGGATGGAAAAGATACTTTGATTACTGTTTTCATTCTGTAGGAGGAAGATTTATTTTCTTATGTGATTACGAGTTTTCGAAATTGAAGTTGACATCCCCACCATTTTATTTAGAAGGTCTGAAAGCCTGGCAAGACATGAACAGATTTAGAAATACTACAGGTGAAGTTATGAATCCAGTAATATTCAACAATAGTAAAGTATGCATTAATGGAAAAATGATTTTCGACGATAATTTATACAATTTAGGCATCTATCATGTAGATCACATTGTAGATAAGGGTCATATAAAGTCTGTGGCACATTTTCAAAGCATAGGTATTAAAGGGTGTGGCCTACTTAGGATACTTGATATTTACAATGCTATGCCAATGAGCTGGAAGGAGGTTTCATCATCGGTCAAATTTCAGCAAGTTGATCTTTTAAATTTTACCATCATTTTGAATATTACTGGACAGGAAAGCTTAAAATCGAGGAAAATTTACGATGTTTTCGTCAAGGATTTACAAGAGTCCTATAGCTTGCAAATTAGGGACGGTCGGAACAGTTTTAATTTTACAAGCAAAGAAATGAGTGTTTATTTTATTATACCAAGGAGCACCACTCTTGTCAGTAAACAAAGAGAATTTCAATTCAAGTTACTGCATGGTGTTATGTACACTAAGGAACATCTTCTGAAGTTTGGATTTGTGGGGGATAATTTATGCTCCTTTTGTAATAAAGAACCTGAAACGTATCCCCACTTATTCCTACATTGTGCTAAGGTTAAACAGTTATGGCAATATATTATTGAACATTTTAAATTAGTTGAAATAAGAAACATGGATTGGCAAGACATATTTTTGGGGTTGTCAGGTAACTCGAATAGGATCAAATGTGTGAATGCACTCATAATCTTATTGAAATACACCATTTTTATGTGTAGAACAAGCAACTTACCTCCCAGGGTTAAGATATGTCAAATCGTAAGGGATTTTATAGAGGAAGAGAAGAATTTGGCAATTAAAGCGGGTAGATTGCAGATCCACCTACAGAAATGGGAAACTTTACAAATTGAGGTCTGATAACATTGCAGTTCAAATTTGAATGAAATAGAAGAAATAGCACATAGGGTTAGAGTGGTGTGTATATGTGTGTGTCTAGGCGAGTGTGTGTGTGTGTTTGTGTGTGAGTATGTAGGTGAGTGTGTATGTGTGTGTAAGGGGGGGGGGAGGGGGGGAGGGGGGGGAGGGGGGGTAACCGAAAAGATTTCATTCTTATGTATTATGGAATTGCTTTACTATCATTACTATTATACATTTCTTTAAGCATTATGATTAATACATGTACTCTATTTAAGAGGAATATAATTCATATATACAAGTGGTACAACATGTTGTATTGTGTTTATAGGATCAACAGAAATATTACGTTTATTGATTTGTAATTCTATGTCATAAAATGAAATTGTTTCTTTCATTATGTGAATGAAATCAAATAAAGAATATGAAAAAAAAAAAAATGTGTATCTATGTGTGTGTGTGTGCATGCGCGTGTGTTAGTTCAAGTATTGCTAGAGAAGTGAATACAATGAAATCCCCCCTCTAGTGTAATGCAAAGGGGTTGATGGGATGATAGAGGTATCTAAATATTTTGTTTTCATTCTTTATTTTCCTTGGAAATTATTTGTGTATAATGATTTGGGTATCAATTTATGTTTTGTTAAAGGATATTTAATAGTACAATTAAGTAATTGTTTATGATTTATGTAACAATATAAATTATTGAAAAACAATAGTGTGTGTACGTGTGTGCGCGCGTATGTGTGTGTGTGTGTTTGTGTGTGAGTGCGTTCATGTGTGTATGTGTGTTCATAGTTGTCGAACATCCCCAAGCAAAAAGAAAAACTACCAGGGCTAAAGTGCAATTACCATGCAATAAAAGTAATACAAGCAATCAAGTATACCTAGGTAAGTATGTAATATAGACAAAAGAGAGTGAGAGAGAAAGAGAGAAAGAGAGAGAGAGAGAGAGAGAGAGAGAGAGAGAGAGAGAGAGAGAGATGGAGAGAGAGAGAGATGGAGAGAGAGATAGAGAGATAGAGAGATAGAGAGAGAGTGAGAGATGGAGAGAGAGAGATGGAGAGAGAGAGATGGAAAGAGAGAGAGATAGAGAGATGGAGAGAGAGAGATGGAGAGAGAGAGAGAGAGAGAGAGAGAGAGAGAGAGAGAGATGGAGAGAGAGATGGAAAGAGAGAGGAAGAGAGAGAAAGAGAGATGGAGAGAGAGAGAAAGAGAGATGGAGAGAGAGAGAGAGAGAGAGATAGTGGTGAGGATTAGGAATCGTAACAAATGTTTGTGTTTATCTATGTTATTCAGTAGACAGATTTTTCCGGATTACATTCGGCGTAAAAAAGATGATAGAAAGGTAAATAAAAAAGAGACACAGGAAAAGGAAGAATCAGGGATCTTTTGCTAACACAATTTTAAAAAGTACAGATGAACCCATTCGGACTAACATTCACATCATCTGTCTTACATTATATCTCCCCTGTTACACAAGTGTTTTGTATCTTCGCTGATATGATATATCAGTGGAATTTCCACTTGAACTTTGAGAGTGACATCACGAACATTGACCGAGAAAGATGATTTACGATTGCGTGCGAAACCCTAGTACTGACAATGGCTGAATGCAGAAATAGACCGACCCCACTCCGTGAATATTGTAGCCTGCCTTCCAGGCTGTGGGGCATTTTCAATCCAAACTGCAATATTCAATAAACTCGTCTGGCTGGAGACTAATCAGTCTCGATTCCTTCTCCGGCTCGCCCGACTGAGAAAAGAGGAAAATGATACAGTGACCAGTCTTAGAGTGCGAGGCTCTATTTGTCAGTTGGGATCGGAAATGTCTAACAGCTTGGGAGGAAGGCTACGAATATGGTAGGAGAGGAACCAAACGTCATGTGTGAGTACATGCAGGGCAGGGCTAGTCCAGCCTCCACGATCTGGGGTAGTTCTAAACCAAATTCATTGAAGGAGTCAGGCTGCAAAAGACTAATCTTCAGCTTTCTGAGTTGGCGCTGAGCTTCGAGTTGGTATCGTTTCTGCCAATGCGTCTGTACAATTTAATTTTTTTTTTCGTACTAGTCTCGGTACTGTTCAATCAATCTGGCTTTCAGACTGATCTGCATTCCTACCCCGCACTTCCGATATATAGGTCTGGTTGCAGTAGCCTTATTAATCTTTAATACTTCTCTGGCTCACCCGAAGAAACTACCGAAAATAAACGAAGAGGATAATAAGTCCTTTAGGACTAAACCCAAATTAATACTCGTTTGGATAGTTTGGATTTTAAAATATGTTACAGGCTACCATGTACGCATGTACGCTTCTTGCATCCTTGAAAAATGTGCTTTTCCTGACGATTGTTATGTAAATGTGGGATAAATATAATGTTTTTGCTGAGAGTACATTTCTTCTCCTCACACCCTGTTGATATTAGCTATGAGCATGATAAAATGTAACACCTGAGGTACGCCGCTCTCACGCTCCTCTGTTATTTGACCATTATTTTAGGTGATGTACAGCAAACAATAAGAAGTTACACGTCAAAAGTGCGCACAACGAGGTTGTCTTTATAATACGTATCGCGGACATTCTGAATGGCTGAACAAAACGCATTCTGGAGTTAGAGTTCGGTTTCCGTTTTAGAGATGTAAATATCTTTTTAATTGGATCTGACGAGTGCGTTAACCCTTGACACGTCATATGTGCATTTTGCACAAATAATGCACACATATCCCTTAGAGCAGTACTTCGTCAGGCACACAAAGGGTTAAGCAGTCAATCGGCAGCGCTCGCTCGTTCTATAGAAATCGTGAGCGTTTTATTTTTCGTCTCGCGAAATCTCACGCGCAGATTTTGCTGCACCTAGATTATGAAGGAATTCGACATGAGATCTTTTGCTGGTGTCTTCTGTAAGCATACTGATCAGGAATTTTTTAGACAGGGATTGAGATTATATGTTTCTTAATAAATATTTTCATTTTTTTTCGAAATCCGCAAAGGAGTTTTTATGTTGTTTTGCCTTCAAAAACAGGCCTCATTTTTTTTTTAAATATGTAAGCTCTCTGACCTTGCTGGATCCTGACCCTTTTATGGATTGTACGGCAACGACAGTTACGGCTCTAAAAAGTCAATACTGTAGCGGAGATTCTGATTCCAATATAGTTTGGGCTCAAAAATAAAACATTTGTGCTATTCGTCTTCAAAGTGACGCGAGATTTCAGAAATCGTACGGACTTCGCAACCGATATATATGTAAGCTCTCAGACTTTGCTGGATCCTGACCCTTCTACAAATTGGACGGCAACACCAGTTACAGCTTTGGAAAGCCAGTACTCCGGCAGAGACCTTGATTCCAGTTTTGTTTGGGCTCAAAAGTAAAACATTTGTGTTATTCGTCTTCAAAGTGACGCGAATTTTCAGAAATCACGCGGACTTCGCAACCGATATTCGTCCGCAGGCAGCAGAAAACATGCGATTTTATTTTCAGCTCGGTAGTCGTGACCTTCGCTTTACCTCTCGAACCGCGAAAAAGGTCTTCCTTTCAAACTGCGATATCTCCATGAATATATCATATTTTTGTACACTTTCTTTTGTAACTGTATGTTGGAGGTCGAAATTTACCAAGGGTGAAGAAAACATTTCATTAAAACAGGCAGAAAAATATTGCAAATTCGAGATAAATATGTGGTTGTAATAAAAATTAAAAAAATGAAAATAAACTCTATATTTCAATGTCAATCGCTTTTGAGCCCCTAACATTTAGAGGTCATTTGAAGCGGAATTTATTGTACTTTATGGAGATACCATTATTTTTCAACCTCCCCCCATAGAAGGGTCAGGATCCAGCAAAAAAAAATCAACCATGTTCAAATCCAAAATGAGCGAGATATGACGAAGTTCTGAGCGATCTTAACCAGTCAATCATAGTCCGCGACCCTTGGATCACCGGTGGAATTTCGTTATTATTGTATATTCGCAGTACAGGACCACAGGACCGACCTGATTGGCTGGTGTGACTGACACCCGTGACGGTGCCGATATCCATTTCTATCTGATACTAATAGGCTAACATTACTTGTGTCCCCAACAAAAAAAAAACCCTAGGGAACACCGTGACGGTGCCGATATACTCTACCAACGAATATCTTATCTCATTGGAATGAAAATAAATCGGTGTAGCAATGTAAAAAAAATCTTTGGACCCAAATGCAGAAATTTAATGAAAAGTATTCCCCTCCAAATTTATGGTTAAATCCTCCAGCCGTCTTCATGGATATGACACGTCTGACCTCTACCGGAAGTGCAGACAGGAACGCCAGATACATCGAAAGAGGAGTGAAGGAATCCCTTTTTACACAAGGGCACAACACTGAACCGTGACGGCGGCCGTGACAAACTTCCAAGAGTTTATGACCCGATTATGCGCCGGGACTTCACCTCCGGTAGATGTCTGACAGCTTATATCCCTGAGGAAAGCTAAAGGATTTAGCCGTAAATTTGAAGCTGCATATTTGTACCTAAATTTATGCGTTTGGATTCAAAGTTTAATTTTTGAGAAAATCTTTTCTATTTGCATACATTTGTTTTGAAATTTGGTGATTTGGGGGGAAAGCCACGGCTGTGCGACTTGCCAGCCAGCAAAGCATGACGTCTAGAGGCAATCGTACCCATAGTTATAATCAGCTGCTGCGGCCTAATCCACGTGAAAACGTCGTCAACATAAGCAAAACTGTTCTATTCATGTGGGTCTGTAGAAATCCGCAAAAAGAACGAAAGGATAGCGTCATACGACAAGTGAGCGAGAGATGGCGCTATACAGCAGCACAACTTTGTATGATAAAGTCTAACTTGCATAATGTTGTCAAATGGCTTGCTCAAAGAAAATACACAACGAACAAATATAATCAAAATATAACTCGATGCATGAATATATGTTATTATATGTTCAATACAATGCTAAGAGACATATGAAGTTCGATATGCCACTTCACGTTATAACAACTCATACTATCCGCCTTGACTCTGTTTAAGAAATAAACGAACATCGCCTCCCATCACTTTATTAGAAATAATGCTAGCTTGTATTACTCTTCATAATTGATCATTCACTTAAATAATAAATGTTAATACAGTAATCACAATAGACTTATAGCTTAAACACTTACCCTGTATCATATTTACAGTAAAAATCATCAAAAAGTGAAATAGTGCAATATATTTTAATATGAAAATCTAACTATTCATTGCGATTTTGTAATTGGTCAAATATTCTGGATATTGATTATCCTATCTGTATTAATATGTTTTTATGTGACTTTGTGTATTTGAACGTTTGAATAGTTGTTCACTCTATTTATCAGCGTCATATGTTGAATGATTTTTATTTATGCACTGTCCATGGGGAAAGAAGTTTTGGGAATAAGAGAGGGCTCGCCTGTCATGCATGCAGAAATAAAACTTCAACAATAAAACTGAGATTAAAATGTCAATGCCGAAAAATAATAAAACAGTGCGTGACATGATCCTCCCTATGAGTATTGTGTCAATCTCAGCCTTGCTCTTACTCTCTGTTAATTGTACGTCCGTGCGCAAAATGGAAGCCAGCTTCATATGCAGTTACCATGGTTACTTCCCCTATTAGGATACGTGCACATGAGAGCGGTTTGCCAGCCTACAGTTCCCGGCGAGTGTTTTCCCACTGCAGCAAAGCGACAAAATCAACCCCAGCATTGCTCAAGCTCCTCAATGTCAAAGTGGGCTATCGCATCGCTGGAGGTGACAAATCATATGAAACGGACATTGATAAAAAAAAAATAATAGTAATAATATTAGATAAATAAAAAAACATTCCGTCTTCCTTTACCAGGGTAAAAGCATTTTTTCTTCCGGGGGCCTTGGTACATTGAACAACAACAACAAAAAAAAAAACATGTAAGATAGACAATCATGACACTTGATGATTAGATATAACATTTACATGATATAAGGATTACATTAACGTTCAAGTAATAGATAGTGAAACCAGCTCTTACCTTCTTCTTCGTGCGTATAAGAGAGCTGCTCCTGCTGTCTGCTGTCTCTAGTTGTTGTCGTTCGCCCGACGAGTCAGTTACCATGGTTACCATGGCTCACCACGACAACCTGAGCCTCGGCTCTTACATAAATGCCTGTATCAAAATAAAAATTCAGAGAATATTCCAAAAGATTCACAGAAAACAGTCACATTAACCATATGTGACATAATTGTAATTTGCTTGGACACATGACCTAAAGTATATAAAATCTTGTAATCTTTAACTTGATAACAAGTTTCGTTTAAGCTGCCTTTTTTGTTGTCTTATCAAACGTATACGTAACGTTGTTGCCTTATCAAACGTGTGAAACATATCATAATTTGAAATTGATAATTGCTTTTTTAATCATTTCACAAACACAATCAGTTCATCTCTCCTGCTTCGATTTATTAGTTTTACAAGTTGGATAACATTTGATCTTAATTATGTACACATATATGTGATATACAACTCTTAGGCCATCGATTTAAATAAATACTGGAAACATTGTAGCAAAAGACAGCGAGAACCGCCTCAGTGTGAACGTAGTTGGAGAGTAGAATTCATAATACAATCTTTGAAATAAAACCTTCAATAATAATCATGACGGTAATTTGATGAAATGTGAATCATGTCGATGTAATTGTTTCCATATTTTTAAAATAAGGTCAACCGGTTTTTGTTTTTTTTGCCCGGAGACAGCGGCAGACGAGTATGGCGAAACTCGAGAATGAAATACTTCTCTTTTCGCTCCTGGTACGGGCGCGGTGTCTTTTCGGAAGAAAGCTAACACCGTACTTGAGATATCAGACACAATCTTAACTTCGAAAAATAAAAAGCCCTCCCGGCTATCATAACAGTGATAGCGCCCTCTCAGGTTGAGCACGTTCACTCTCGAAAGATTCGTTCATGTTTTGATGATAAGTACCCACGCATGGCTATGTCCTCTCCAAAGTCACGACATAGTAATGGTGTACACATAAGCCAAGAACAACAACTCTTATTCACACCAGAACAATCAACCGTTGGGAATATACAAAGTGCGTCGAGCGTCGAGACAAAAGCAAACGTAATCAATGTCATATTTTTTCTGAAATCTGTACGAACGCAATTATTTTTTTTGCATTACTATTCCGTTATTTTCTCATTTCGTCAGTTATTTTGGGAGGGGGGGGGGGGGTATTCTTTAGCACTAATTGGGGTCATTCGTTTGCTGTGTTTGTTTATGTTCATTATCAATCATAATGATCATATTAGATATTACAAAGCTATCTTTCTTCTTCAATTCTTTTATATTTGTTATTTTTAGAACACTCTAAAGTACAAGAAGGAGAAGATTTAAAATTGATTTGATCTGGTTTTATATTAGCACGTGTACTAGATTAGTCAAAGAGGCCGTAACCTTCAGAAACAATAACAACAATCATACGCATGATATAGCAGATTTCCCAAATTGAATCAATAAAAAGAAGAAGAAGAAGAAGAAGAAAAAAGAAGAAGAAGAAGAAGAAGAAGAAGAAGAAGAAGAAGAAGAAGAAGAAGAAGAAGAAGAAGAAGAAGAAGAAGAGGAAGAAGAAAGAGAGAGAATGAGTGAAAGAGAGAGAGAGGGAAACAGAGAGAGAGAGAGAGAGAGAGAGAGAGAGAGAGAGGGGGGGGGGGAGAGAAAGAGAGGGGGAGGGGAGAGAAAGGGAGAGAGAATGACTAAAATAACGAGTATAGAGGTGGTTCGGGGTCCGAATTTGGAAGAAGGACAAGGCAAAACATTAACCCTTACGTGGTAATTAATCGCCGTTTGGGTTATCATCGGCGCATAATTAGCCACATTACTACCTGCCACCCTCTTTGATGAAATAATTAACACCACTTCTTATTTTCGAACAAAATCATCCCCCTCACCGTCTTGAGTGCGCACCGCACTTTTGTGTTGACAGCCGTGCGGCTAGGATCATGAAGATGGGGGAAATTGACTAAGTGACTCCTCATAAGGGACAAATTCACATAAGATGAAATTATATTCATCGCTGATTAAGGTCGTGAGAATGCGTACAGTGAGATAACCAGGGCAGGAAGTTCTTTTTCGTGGTCCTAAATCGTCGGTAAAGCGGCCTTTTCAACAGTTCGTAAAAACAGATGGATTTGGAGTGTCATATTATCGCGCGCGCACGTCTTAATGATTTTGAACGCCGTGCAGGGGAAATTACTTGCTGATTGCCAAATTGTCACGCTTCTTCAAGGTCATTTTCGGTACCGTTGCGCTCCCTCAAGCCCCAAAGCTACAGATCAATTGGTACCGATTATGAACTTGACAGGAGAATAGAGAATGAAACAGCGGGATGTTTGAAGAGGAGGGTCCAACCAGCATGGATGAAACATCAAGATTCAAGATTCATGATTCATTTTTCCAAAGTACACAAGTAAGAAATTTCATTTCAAAATTACGAAATGTTGGGTTTGCGTATCAATTTTCACGATAGTACCTCTTTGTAAAAAATAGTACAATGGCATATCCAAACATGTAGGCCTAATATGTGTTACAAAAACTGTAGACAGTCTTGAAATATGATATCAAAAAGGGCACGATTTAAATCAAGCTGAAATGTACACATTATAACAACAAAGGATGTCATTTTTTAGAAACTTGTTCGTGACATATTATCCATTATTACTTCTGCAATAATCACTTCGATGGTAAATTATTAGGACACATTTTTACCTCACAATTTTTGTACATCAAATTTGTTTTCTTTCCATAACAACAATGCCATTGTTCATCACACATGTCAACCCACAAGGTCTTTTTCTGCCAGAAGCATGAATGAGAAAAGAGGTGAATGACAGAGTGACTGGTCTTGTGACAACTAGACTAAGTTCGAATTAGCCATGTGCAAAAGTGTGGAAACCAGGCTTGGGAAGACAGGGGTAAATATGGGGTGTGAAGGACATGGAGGAGGGGGAGGAGGAGGGGGGGGGGGGGGGAGGGCAGGGTTATATCGAAGGGGCAAGCAATGAGTTGTGGAGACCAGAGCATGACTTTTCGAATCGGCGGAAAGGGAGTTGAGGAGAATCGGGTAAACCAGCCCAGCCTTCCTGTGTCAATGTGTGACTTGTCTATCACAAGCGGCTACAATTATTGTCGTACCAGTCATCACGGTACATGTGCAACGAATGTTACATCCGGAAGGACAGACAGACAGACGAAACATACATCCGGGTGAGGGACGAAGAATCGTTTAGGGGATTGGTGTGAAATATACGGGGTTATCCCTGGTCTAGTCACACACATGTTGTTGTCAAAACTGCCTCGTAAGAGGCACACCTATTCCAGCCAAGCCTAGCTTCTAGAGTTTTTGTACATTCCTAATCCTAAGTGAACAAAAAAAGCCTAGTAATAACAAAACTTTACACATTTTCATTCCATTCCTTTCTTAGTCCGGCAAAAAGTAGGAGAAAGAATTTAGAATGATTAGTCTACTAAGGCCAGACTCATTCATTGAATAATATAGTTTGGATTAAAATAATGTCCAACAGACTGAAAGTCAGGCTACGCATGGACAAATTGACAGACGGGTACCGTATTGAGAAAACATTCCTTTACTGGAGCAAGCGAATTAACTTATAAGAATGGGACACATGTCTCTAATACCAATATTGTAAAGAAATCATCAATAACGGATTACGCTATACAACTGGTGAGGGAACTACAAATCGTGCTAGATGTTCTTTTCCTGCTACTACAACTACGCAATCTGACCAACAGACAAATCTTATTAGTTATTAGTTATCGCTACTATTATTATAACAACTAGCACTGGTATCTTGTAATGCGGAAAAATTTCGAGGGTCCCTCTTTCAATTTTGTCCGCGTAACACAAGACCAATGCTAGCAGTTCATATTACTACTACCTCTGCCGCTACGTCTACTTCTAATAATAAAATAAGGGGTCATTCTACTACTGCTTCTATATATATCGTAATTTTATTCATGATAATGATACTGTGACATGGACCATTCATCATGATGTATAATAACACATTAGATCATATAGCCCTTACACCCTGGCACATCTAGCCAGCAAATAAATTAAATTACAACTGTTATCGATAAGTCTATATGACACATATAATATGATATAATTGATGACCGAGTACTTTATGGTTTTATATTGTTGCTACCGCCCCACCACCCACCACCACCCCACCCCCACCCTGCAACTTACTCGTGCTCTGAGTGTACAGTGCATTCGTGAGAAAGCGCAATATATTCCCTGAGGGAACATAACATTGTCCATAACTCATATAATGTCACATAGGAGGCTATGAGATCCAAACTCTCGAAATGACATCATCACCCTCGGGAGGGAATGTAGAACGGAGGTCATGAGGCACATGATCGATATTTTTACTGCCTTTCCATTTAATCTGAAAGTCCTTTCAGAGAGAGTCGGGTATTTGAATGAATATCAGATCTTTCCAGGTAACATTCTACTAAAGTCAGGTTTCTAAATTAATTCGAAGAGACTAGTGTCTAGTCTACAGTCATGTTATATGTTATGACGGTCCATCACACCTAATTCTCTGTAATATACGCAATATGCGATCTCCGAACAACGAGCAACGTATGCAATATGATACAAGTTAGTTACATTTCACTGACTGGTTGTTTAGTAGGCTGGATAATCTGGTTTGCTGGATGCTTGATTGAGTGGTTATAACGTAAGTTGTTGGTTTGTTTGATTGTTAGTTGGCCAATTGACTTATTTGCTATTTGTTTGTTATTTGTTGCTTAGTTAGGTGGTTGATTAGTATGTTTACTGATTGGTTAAATGGTTGGTTGGTTGGTTTGATTTCTGATGGTTGATAGGTCGGTTGGTTCAATTTCTGGTTGGTTGATTTGTTGATTGTTTGGTTGTTAGTTGGTTGGTTGATTGGTTTGATGGTTTATCTGTTTTCTGATTGGTTGTTTAGTTGATCGGTTGGTTTGTACGGACGTTGGTTGATTCATGGAGTGGTTTGATCGTTTGATTGTTTGTTTGGTCGTTCGGTTAGTTATTTGGTTGATTTGATGCTGATATCGCGTCTCTTCAATTTGATAACTGGGTCATTTTGCTTTATATCTTGTATATTTGGTGTGCTGGCTTGCTGACAAGTTCATTGCTTCCTTGGTTCATTGTGTGCTTCACTTTCCGCTCGAAAATATATGTAGGTAGCATCACGATCACAATCTACGAGACAATATCACAGAAGAACAACAGGCAGGCACGCGGATACTTCCATCATATCTACAGTACATATTAGTCATGACATTACTGATACCAAACACCTAGAATCCCCACTTTCTGACTAATGAGCAAGGTATTTCCAGACCTTAGTGTTATGGGCGGTAATTGATGTGACACGTTGTCAGCATAAACAGCCATTCGAACAACAGGCCTCAAACAGCGGGAGATAAATATAGACACAAAAAAGAGGCTGCCGCGTATGTACAGACTTTTATAAACACATGAGTTTAATTTTGGTAGCGACCTGAACATACGACAAAGAATTTGCTTATCGTGCGTGAACAAATTATGACACACTTTGGTAATTAGTGTGCCAATAACATTCTATTTCTGATCATCGATATCGAGTCGTGTGAAGTAAAGCAATACGGATTCAAGTATTGTCGAAAACACACTCGGCTACGCCTGTTGTCAAGATTTTGTTTAAACGATAAAGCATGATCTTGTACACACAATAAGACAAATATTAGTACCTGCTCAAACCAAGGATGTAGAAAGCGTATTGTTGATCCCTGCTCAAACATGTATATCATGCATGTACGGAATCATGTGGGGAAATTAAGTTCCCCCAAAATACACACTCCCAAAACAATAAACATCTTTAAAAAAGAAAAGAAAATTGAAGCTCTTTGAGATACGGGCTCCTGATTGATACACGTCAATAAATATAAACACACACGCACACACACACATACACACGGACAGACCGACACACACACACATATACACACACAACAAACCACACCCACAACCATACACACACATACACACATATGCACACACACACAAACACACACACACACACACACACACACACACACACACACACACACACACACACAACCACCTCCCTCCTGCATTACATTACAATACAGACAGCTTTTCTGACGGGACCTACCATGAGTTAATCAGAGACGTTACCATGTTCATGATTCAATTAGATTATAATAGAAGCGGGCATTTGGAGCCTATTCCTATGTCATCTATGCCTAAGCCATGTATCGAAATACAGTATGTCCTTTATGTGTAGCCGAAACCAAGGTGATGGTCATACTGATCGTCATGATAGTGGCTATTTTTCCTGAAAATGATACCTCCCCTCGATGGCATAATATTAGCAGAGCCGCAAGGTATGTGTATGACGCCGAACAATATAGATGTGTATCTTTTACAGGCCACTGACGACGCAAACATCACATTTCGATCAGTTGTACGTCTTTGCGACGCGCCGAATCGCAATACCCGGACATTGGATTTGTACAAGTACGTGACGTCACATTTCCAGTCGTAGAATCGTGGCAAAATTGTGCCGTTTGCTGTGGCATTAAGTATGTCCTGTATGTTGTAGTGTGTGGCCAAACCCAAGGTGATGGTGATACTGGTCGTGATTATAGTAGCCAGTTCTCTGGAAATGATACTTCCCCCTCGATAGAATCATATTATACAAGATATGTTTATCTCCTTAAAAGCCACAACAGACGACATGGTTTTGCCACGATTCAGCAGTCGCAAGGGCATACGATTGTAAATGTGATGTCACCTACTTAAACAAATCCTACGACATAGTCCTAAGATTCAGCCAGTCGCAGGGTCGCACGACTGATCGGATCGGGTCATTTGCGACGGCTTTAAAAGTGGGGAATGGAACGGGAGTCAGTGTAAAATAGATTTCTCAAACGAGCCAAAGGTGCGTACTTAACTTTCCATTGTTTTAAAAATGAAATTTTGTTCGATAATCCGAAAAAGAAATAACGTTCATCCAAAAATGATGATAGTATCGCATTTCTTTCATGATCGGATTAACGAACCTGATGACATCTTTTTTGATTCACATATCTCACACTGCAGATTCTGTCATATGTATGTGCCCTACAAGTTGAGACAAAGTAGGTCCAACACCTTGAAGGAACAAATTGTTACAAATAATTTATGAAGAGGGAAAAGGACGTAGTCGTCCAGCGATTTGAGGAGACAACTTCCGCTGATGAGCTCATACCGGGTAGTGCCAAGGCCGAAAGGGTTTTAAGGAGCCGACAACAGATAACTATCTTGTAGGGATGGTGGGGGGAGAAAGTAACTAGAGAGACGATGGAAGGAATACAACGTGAAAGAAGAAAGTGCAGAACAACCAAAAAAAAAAAATGTAAAAGAGGAAAGGATGAGGAGGAAGAAAGCAGGAGATTGGTGAGCAGACATTAGAAATTAAGAGACGGAGAATAATGCGATGTGATATTATGTTATAAATAAAGATGATTAAGAACGACCCCCATAACAAGAGGGAGAACAAAGTCAGAGAGGGAGAGAGAGAGGGAGAGAGAGAGAGAGAGAGAAAGAGAGAGAGAGAGAGAGAGAGAGAGAGAGGGAATGAGAGAGAGAGTGTGTGTGTGTTGTGTAAGAGTGAGAAAGTAAGAGAGAGAGAGAAAGAGAGAGAGAGAGAGGGGGAGAGAG